>JAXIVJ010017084.1:0-27058 GCA_036785665.1 Chirona hameri | reverse complement strand
ATATAGTATATATATATATATATATATTATATATAATATATATATATATTATATATATATATATATATATATATATATATTATATATATATATATAGTATATATATATATTATATATATATTATATATATATATATATATATATATATATATATATATATATATATATATATATATATATATATATATATATTATATATATATATATATATATATATATATATATATATATATATATATATATATATATATATATATATATTATATATATATATATATATATATATATATATATATATATATATATATATATAAATATATATATATATATATATATATATATATATATAATATATATATATATATATATATATATATATATATATATATTATATATATATATTATATATATATATATATATATATATTATATATATATATATATATATATTATATATATATATATATTATATATATATCTATGACATTTAAGTTATATCAACATTTAAATATATACACGACTGAGGGAGAGAATCTTGCTAAGGAGCTCAGTATGGTTTGGATCAGTGAGGCCATGTGGCCTTTCTATAAATTCTGCACGTTTATAAGTATAAGTAAGTATAGGTATTAAATATATATGTTGAATTTGTCAAATCAATAAAAATGGAAACATACCTACATGTGTGTGGTCATTAAACCATTGTTACAGCAAAAATATCAGATTGGCCATTATTGTCTTATATTGACAATTTATATTGAAAATAACTTACATTACATTGCCAATTTAGGTATGTGTAAATCCATTAACATAAATCACACATGTTCCTCACTTAACTGATTTGCCTTTTGAAGTTAAAAACACTCATCACTTTTTAGCTGGTACCATGGACGCAGGCTAACACCATTGGTAGCTGTTGGTAGGGTGAACTGCTGTAACCTCGGACACATCATAACCTTGGACTTTTTATGCCATCAGAATGTTAACAATACAGACACACTGTGCGCCAGTAACCCCTATACTCTGATAGCATGACAAGCCTGAGGTAAGACATGTCTGAAGATTGTGCTTTTACCATCCCTACAGTGTTATAGGTACCAACTTGCAGTAAATATCTGGTAGCTAATTCCCATTCTCATAAAAGTATAATTAAATTTTGTTCACACAATTGATATTTTTAACATAAAGGTAGGTGTAGCATGTATTGATGTCTTACTTATTCAAAATTGAAATAAGTATTAACTGCGCATAGGTGGTAGGTACCTACCTAGTACCTACCACAACAATAAGAAACATGGAATTAAATTGAATTTATTAAAACGTATCTAAAGCGGCCTTTTTAAAGTTTTCAATAAACTTACACAGCTTTCTGTTGTCAAAGAGGTCAATATCTCACTTTAGTATTTACCAAATCATTACTTTTGATACAACAGGAGCTATACGATCCCAGATAAACTGCAACCAACAGCACCAACCCCAAACCCAAGGTGATATATCCCCAAACCCAAGGCGATATATATAACCCAAACACAAACCCACGCAAGCGCACGTATTGAATAGGCGGAACGTATTTTATCTACCGTGGCCTGGGCGAAACGATCGGACTGTATTTTGTCTTAGGTGCGTCGTTCACGTAACAATTTGTTACCTATGATTACCTTCACCGTAGTGGGGATCGTTTTTTCGATATCGAAACGAAAAATAAGTAAAAACAATATTAGTGAAAATTCAACTACAGGGGCTCCAGATGTAAATTTCGTTGTATCAAACCATCACAACAATAGGTACTTATCGTAGGAAAAATAATTTTGACAGTTCAAAACAGTAGGCACACTCCCTTTAACAAACTTGGCATACTCATTTATGCTAGAATTATCGACTGATGTCCAGTTAACTACCCATCTAGAATCACTCTCGGTCACTTTCTCCGGACAACTATTTGATATACCAAACTCGAGCTTTAGGAATATTGCAAAATTATCTGAGCTCGCAATCGTTAACCCGCGCACTGCAGGGGCTTTGCGCCGAACACGAACTGCAGGGGGTTGATTTCCGCCCCCCCCCCCCCTGAGATCTCGAAAACTACGCTACGTAGCGAGAAGCGGAACACGGGATTTGATAGCTTGATACATGTTCTATCGAAAGTATTAGTATTGTTTTAGGTCAGGTCAAAATTGAGGTCACCATAGGTCATCGAAGGTCAAATTTTCCAGTTTTTTCTGTTTTAGGACATCGCTTCAGAAATTCCCATATATCTAAGAAACTATGCTAGTTAGAAACAAACGCAAACAGAAAACGCCAGCCAGTGAAATTTGCAATCGCTAAGGTGTCCTCAAATTTGATCTTAGGTCAACATTTGAGGCTCCAGAGGTCAAAAAAAGAAAAATGACGTTTTTTTGCTAAATCGTGTTTCGCTATTAGCTTTTTATATAATAAAGACAACGGAAAACTATTTACGTCATTGTGTTTATCTTGCCAAGGCGCTTTGATTGATATACATGGTGACCTTGCTAAGTTAACTTTACAAATTTACTTCAGGTCAAGGTCAAGTGGTGACCTAAGTAGGGCATGTTGCATATGGGAAGACGTGCCTTGACGAGACAAACACATTGATGTCTGTTTTACTTCTCTATCTTCATTATGTTGGGAGTTATTGACAAAAAAGTGGTCGTGACCTCGCATGACCTTAAATGGCCCAATAGGGGTCACTGAACAAAGCTTACACTTGGATCATCAAGAATATCCTATAATAACATGATCCAGAAGTAATTGGACTAATATCATGCATATCCTTAGCATTTGTATGTTTCCCCATTGACTTATTATGGGGAGGTTACGAAATTGACCTGACCTTAGGTCACCGATATCAAAACTCCGAGATAAACTAATTGTAAGTACGTATGCCCTCATGACATCCTGTAAGTTTCAAACTGATTGGTGACAAACTCTAGCTTTGGCACAACTGCAAACATTTTTGGAGGTAGGGTCACTTGACCTGGTCTGGAGACCTGACCTGAGATGACCCTAGGAATTTTTTTTCTCTTCAAAGTGTGTGCAATTGATGTCCTGACAGGTGTGCGAAAACCCGGCGGCGCTGCGTGCCGCCGTTTTTTCGCTATCTTTGAAAAACTTGAGGGGGCGGAAATCAGCACAGTGCGCGGGTTAAATCTATCCTATAACAGAGGAGAGAGTAAAACCCATCAGTACAGACAATATGGTCAAGCCTGGATTCGGTGCCACTTCCATCATTAATATGTGTAACAGAAGTCTGTGGCAACATCAAAACATCAGCTATCTTTAAGTTAGATTCATAACAAAAGGATTGAAGCTCCCTTCCAAACTCAGACTACTTGAAAATGTCTGCATTAAAGTCGCCCAAAATGCAAACATATGGTGATTCAAAGTCATCAATGATGGATTTTAATTTGGCCAAATAATATAAATATTTATCAAAATTCTGTTTTGTATCATATGGCAAATACACACCCAGAAGAAGGATTATTCTGTCATTAATAAGGCATTCCAATCCAACTATTCGTCGTCATCAAACGATAGAGGCTTCACTAAAGGAGCTAACGTATTCTTCCATAACACGGCAACACCCCCGAATGGCCTTCCCATGATCAACCTGTTTGACGGATCCATTGATGAAATGCCGTAAAGCTCAGGCTCCACTGTGCACTTTTGCGTGATGCGTTTTTTCGATTTATTGTTTTATCGTGTCGCTTTTACATTTTTCACTTTCTAGCTTTTTCGCTTTCTAGATTTTTCACGTTATCGTTTCTTCAAGCATTAACACATGTTTCACGTGACACACTTCGTTAGGAAACTTCCGAGACGGGTGGAACTGCGACACAATCGGATTATCACAATATTTTTGTTTCGCCGCGATAGTGTGATCCAAGATAAAGTTATCTTCCATCAAACCCCCACTACATTGTAATTTTGACCTTTTTCTCACCCTTCCTCAACTATACTGTTTATTTCCCACGCCGGTACCTGTCGCAACGGTAGCCGAGAGGTTATAGGCGCTGATCAAAATGGTATAATTATCCGAAGATTATCCAAAGATTACGGGTTCCAAGCCCTGTCAGGCGGCTTTTTCGCCGTATCACATTTTTCTCTAATAAAAGGCGAGGCGAAGCACAAACAGATGCAATTTCAGAGGAAAAACTTGCATACAAAACGTCAACAATCGTTGTTCCGCTGCGCACAAAGCTTAATTGAATAGGTATGTATCAATATATGATCATGGTAAATACCTGTTGTGTGTACGGCAGAGCTCGGTTAGATTCCAACAATCATACGAATATGTAGGTATGCATCGTAAGCGAGTCAAAGCGACTCCACTGATGATTTGCACGCTGGCTAAACCGCGGGCTTCAATTTGTTCCTTCACAAGCAACATCTTGCCTCTCCACTATCCACAGCTCATTGCATGGATATTAGGCAAACACAGATCACTTTTAAATTCCCTAGCTTCCTCCACTTGTGACTTGAACTCCTAACATTCATAAAATCAAGATGAAACCACTTGAAACACACACAAGTTGAAACCGCTTGACACTGCCACAACGGAACCAACCGTCCGACACACGCAAAGATGGCCATCGGAATGTTTTGTTTACATTACACAACGGCGAGTGAAGAAGCTCAGCTTTCTTTTCAAACGCAAGGTGGCAGGAGTAGTTTAAATACGGCAAATCGCTTCTTTGCAAATATTCGCTTGAAACACAGCCACAAATCACTTGCAAGGTGGCATGATGAGCACAGCAAACTTCAAAAGTGCAAAAACTTTCAACTGATCAAACATTTTCTCGTTTTTATCTTTCTCATTTTTTCGTTTTTGCATGTTGATTAGACGTTTTCTGGTTACACTTTTTCGCTTTTCCTTTTCGATTTTGAGGTTTACCGTACCGATTACGCACTTTTCCATTTATTCACTTGGTCATTTCGTTCAGTGGAGCCTGCACTGTATATTAGCACGTAGTTAACATTTTTATGAACGCGAGAAAACGCAAAGTCGACCTGATAAAACGTAAAAGCGAAGCGATAAATTGCAAAAGCGTGCAGTGGAGCCCGGTAGTTAGACATAAAATCCTGATGGAAATTGTTTAGAGAAGGGAGGTCAGAAGGGAAAAGCCAGTGCTCCTGTAGGAAAATGATGTCAGAAAGATCACATAACCTACTAATTCCACCAATATTACGTTTAGATGACTTGCAATTGTATGAACTGATACGAATCACTAGGGAGAGGGAATAAGGGACACATACAGAATATCAGAGGATACGAAATCACTTGCGCACACCACACCCATCTGTAGGACGCCCCTACCAGTCGTTGATGCCTCACTGTCCAACGGCTGTCGTCTCACAAAGAAGCGACGCACCACCAGGCATTGTGCCCAAAGCTCTGGGTTCAGGACGTTATCACTAGATGGGTTCACAATGTCCAGGCGATAAGACTCGTAGCTGTCATATTTAGTCTTAAGCTTAATCGCAGTTACCTCATCAGCGCCTGTCTGCTTCATAACATACTCTTTGATGGCAACCTCACCAGTACCAGGCGGCAGTCGAGACATGAAGATGGAGAGGCGCTTCACAGCAGCTACCGCCTTAATCAGGCCGGTTGTCCTGGAGCCGATCACCGCCTTGCTGGTCGCTGATCTCGCCTGCTGAGGACCCGCTGCAGTGTGGGGCGAGGCACTCGGAGCAGCATCAGTGGCGGGCTTCCTTGGAGCGGGGGCCTTCGCTCGCTTCCTCCGATTGGCGATACTCCACTCCATGGCGTCAGGCTCAACCATAGCGTTGCGGACGACTTCTGAGTAGCTGGGTCCAGCTCCAGACGAACCTCCCTGCACAGACGTTACGGTGACCAGCGCAATTTTATCAGAAAAGCCCGATAGAGAAACATCGGTTACGCTTGCTGTGCAAATAACAGACGTCGTAGGGCTTCTGTGGTTAGAGAGAAGTCCCACTTCAACTCTTTTTGAAGTCTCGGCCGGTACTGTCAGAATTTCCTGCACCAAACACTTCACATTCGCAATTTCCACGCCCTGCAGCTGCTGCTTACGCATGAGTGAGCTGACATCAATGCAGTCAATCGAGATAGGCGGTAGCTTTGCGATGTCAAGTGCTACAAACCTGGGAAGAGTACTTCTGTCACACAGTACCAGCATCTTAACGATATCCTCCAAGTCATGCTTCTTCTTGTGCTGGCCACGTTTTGTACCAGCTCTTATCGATTCATCGACATGTTCACACAGAAGATTTTTCGCAGAATTCACTTCGCTGTCAGAGAAGTTCTCATTGACAAGTCGAATCAGGGTATCAGTAGGCATACTGCCAATAATGTTGTTTACATAGCAAAATATAGGTTGCCAGATAGAAGAGAAAGCTCTACTATTTCCCGATCTACTTTCGGTAGCGATCCTTCCGCGACGTCGACAAATGCTGCGATCATAAGCCAAAACAAAGCGCAGCTGCCGGCTTTGTTGTGGACCGTCGGCTCTGATCCCAATGTGACTATGCGCCCTATACCTCAGGCAAGTCTTGTGGACCGTGGTTGAAGCAGCGATTAATTTTTTAAAGCGGGTTCCTACCTACTGAGGTCCTGAAGGCGGTTTGTCGGTGAAAAGCACAGGAGTTTATTTTTTTTTAAGTGGGCTCCTACCTACTGAGGTCCTGAAGACGGTTTGTCGGCGAAAAGCACAGGACGTGAGCCCCGTTTACATAGCAGTTCCAAAACAGTGAAACATTGGTCACTAATAGTGGAGCATGAAGGATTCTTTCACCATCACATGATCACGATTACGGCGCCAGTGCGTCAATTTACCGTCTGCTGTTATGTATCACATTGGTCGTATGGTTGTTGCAGCCTAGGTATTGCCTTTGTTGGTGTTGTTTCCGTGGTATTATACAGAATTCACGTCAGGTGCTGGTCGCGAAAATAAGTGCCCGCTAACTTGGCTAAAATAAGCTCCTTCCACGTTTCGAGCTGTATGACTTACGGTACGGTGCACAACACAGCGGGTCATTTTTAGGCACCGCAAGCACTTTTTAGATGCCTGCGGCATGTACTATGCGGCATGCGAACATATGTGCGACAAAATACTAATGACAGTGCCGGTATATTGGTGGAACATTGTGTTATTGGTTGTGTTGTTGTATGGTACCGGTATGATACTTTCCGGAGATCTAGCAGCTCTAATTCTTATTCGCGAAAAAGCGGCAACTGCCGTCGGAAAAAGTAAATCGGTTGCGCATATGGAAGCGTAGCAGTCTTCGCAAAAGCTGCTACGCTACCAAATGAAGGTCAAAATGTCTGAAGAAAAAATACTCCGCTCTGGATGTTTGTGCTGTTAACAGTACTTATAAAGCACGATTTCGAAATAAAAGGAACCAAGATCACTCTTACACCATGTTTGAGCAAATTGGATCAAATCTCAGTCTGGTGTAGTGGTGATATCTACTCAAACGAGCTTAATAGATGTTCCACAATTAGTGAACAATGTTCCACTATTTTGAAATTGCTATGTAAACGGGGCTGTGGTTACGTATAGGTAAGTCTTAACCCGCGCACTGCAGGGGCTTTGCGCCGAACACGAACTGCAGGGGGGTTGATTTCCGCCCCCCTGAGATCTCAAAAACTACGCAACGTAGCGAGAAGCGGAAAAGGGAATTTGATAGCTTCATACATGTTCTATCGAAAGTATTCAGTGTTTTTCTTAAAGTCAGGTCAAAATTGAGGTCACCAGAGGTCATCAAAGGTCAAATTTTCCAGTTTTTCCTGTTTTAGGACATCGCTCCAGAAATTCCCATATATCTCAGAAACAATGATAGTTAGAAACAAACGGAAAAAAGCAAACGCCAGCCAGTGAAATTTGTAATCGCTACAGTGTCCTCAGATTTGATCTCAGGTCAATATTTGAGGCTCAAGAGGTCAAAAAGAAAAAAATGCCGTTTATTTCCTAAATCGTTTTTTGCTATTAACTTTTTACTTAATTAAGATAACGTAAAACTGTTTACGCCATTGTGTTTATCTTGTCAAGGCGCTTTAAATGATATATATATATGGTGACCTTGTTAAGTCAACTTAAAAAGTTGACCTAAGGTCAAGGTCAAGTGGTGACCCAAGTAGGGCATGTTCCATATGGGAAGACGTGTCTTGACGAGACAAACACATTGATGTCTGTTTTACTTCTCTATCTTCATTATGTCGAGAGTTATTGACAAAAAAAAGTGATGGTGACCTCGCATGACCTCAAATGACCCAATAGGGGTCACTGAACAAAACTTACACTTGAATCACCAAGAATATCCTATAATAACATGATCCAGAAGTAATTGGACTAGTACCATGCATATCCTTGAAATAGGAAGCATTTGTATATTTCCCCATTGACTTATTATGGGGAGGTTACGAAATTGACCTGACCTTAGGTCACCGATATCAAAATTCCGAGTTAAACGAATTGTAAGTACCGATGCCCTCATGAAATCCTGTATGTTTCAACCTGATCGGTGAAAAACTCTGGCTTTGGCACAACTGCAAACATTTTTGGTGGTGGGGTCACTTGACCTGGTCTGGTGACCTGACCTGATATGACCCGAGCATATTTTTTTCTCAAAGTGTGCGCAATTGATGTCCTAACAGGTGTATCAAAACTCGGCGGCGCTGCGCGCCGCCGTTTTTTCGCTATCTTTGAAAAACCTGAGGGGGGGGGGGGGGCGGAAATCAACCCCCTTGCAGTGCGCGGGTTAACCCTCACCCTACGGGAGCTTTTTTCACCTTCACCCTAAAGGGGGGGGGGGGGGTCCTAAAACGACCGCCCTTGCTACCTTCCAAACCAAGCAACATAGAGCAACGCCGTAGGAACCAACATGTTGCCTGTCATGTTTGAAATATAACGGTATGCAATTTTTAGGTTTGGGGTCAACGAGTGACCTTCCAGGTCAAATGAATGACCTGGATTGACCACGTCCAGAATAGCGATTTTTATGTCAGAAAACCTAAAAATGAGAAATTGATAAATGTAAATAAAAAGGCATGTTCCTAGACCAGTTTTGTCTCATAAATACAGAAAAGGTAATTATTAATCCGTATCTGGTCAAAAAAAGTCCAAAAAAGTTATTAAAAAAATGACGTCATGAATTTCTTACACTTAGGGAGCCATCACTCAGTCAAAAATAGAGATATTTCTTTGAAATTTGGTTTAATTATTTTCCATACTCAGTTATCTCACATATATTCCGTTTTATCATCTTTGAAAAATTTGATTTTGTGGTGATTTTCCCCCCAAAAAATATTTTGTGTTAATTTTGGGGGTCAAAAACCCAAAATTTAAAACATCCGAGATTGCCATGTTAAAAAAATGACGTTTTATATCTTCGCTTAATTGTGTTTACAATTTGCTTCAAAACTCCGTTTTCTACGATTTTTCAAACATTTATCGTTTTTCAACCAACATGACGTCATCAAAACATAATTATTTCCAAAATGTCTCAACCAATTTCAAATAAATGTTTACAGCATACTTATAATTGTTGTATATTTAGCTACTAACAATTTCAGCCAAATGCGCTGCATGTATGAAAAGTTATGCAAGAAAAACCTCAGGGGGTCGTTTTAGGACCCCCACTGTAGGGAGAGGGTTAATGATGAACATAATCAACACCAGTATTTTACAGACATGCAAAGTACCTTTGTCTGGAGAAGTGGAAAATGCATTTGAAAATAGTGACATGTGATGAGAAAGTAAAGTTCAAAGACCTTCTGTTTTTAAATGTTAAAAGCATTGGTCCCAACAAAACACATTGATTTATGGGGGAGGTAAAGTAAGATGACGTGATCTGACAGGTGGGTACCTTAGTCAAAGATTACCAGCAGGTGTAACACTTTCACACACAGTACCTTAGGTAATGTAATGTGTTGGGCAGTCTGTCCACCTTTATAATTGTAATTGCATAAAATACAATATTTGTTCACTACCAAAACTACCAATGATATGACTTGAATATGTCCTTTCTCATGTGGAACTAAATAGTACATGTGTACCAATAAATATTCTCAGTAATATGTATTTACAATAGTATTAACAATAATTATTATCATATCATATAGGTAGGTGGTTACCTATATATCATATAGGTAGGTGGTTTTGTTCCATAGGTACTTGTTATTTGTTGAACAAAATATTGTGGGGTGACCTGGGGCAATGGGATGACTAAATATAAAATTGTATGCTCTTCCCCGCCCCACCTAGTTACTAGTGATGACAGTGGAATATGATTTGGGGTAGTTTTTTCTGTTTTACTGCACTCAGGTAGTGCAGTCTCCGCTGCGCGGCGCCAGAGGCCGGACGTGCGCGGGGACCGCTCCTGCCCAGTTTCCCGCCGGCTCCCGTGTACTGCACATGGTCAGCTGGCTGCGTGCCTGTGACCTGATCCAAGTGAGAGTGGCGACTGAGTGTTGAGCGAGAGAGACGTCCGAGTGATCTGTGTGACTGAGTGTGCGACTTGAAGGAGTGATAGTGAGAGGAGAGGAGATATCGCTGCATCCGGAATGCATCCCGAGCTGCTGCACTACCTGACGGTGCTGGCTGGCGGTTGTCCGTCTGCTGGCGCTCGCTGCGGTGCCGGCACTGGGCCCTGTACGCGCCGCACCCACAGGACCCACAGGGAGTGCAGGTGCACCGAACCACGATAAGCTGACCGAGCGGGTGATGGTCACCCGACCGCCCCGACCCCGCCCCGCTGTTGTGGAATTACCGGCTCCCACGCAGCCGGCGTCCCCGCCTGAGGCCACGGCCGGGCCTGACCGGCCGCCCGCCGCCGGCGCGCAACTCTCGGTCGCGACCACGGCTGACAGGGGCGCGCCCAGGCACGCTCGGCAGGGGACGCGGAGCGGGCGGCGGGGCTCCAGGGGCGGACGCGTCTGGCGGACCGACCCGCGGCCCGGCCAACTCTACCTGGGCCAGCTCAACATCCAGAGTTTGAAGCCAAAACTGCCTGAGCTTAGGCAGGACATCGCCGACCACGACTACGACATCATCGTCCTGAACGAGACGTGGATGAAGCCCTCCACCCACAACCGACTGGTACCGATGCCGGGCTACCAGCTGATCCGGCGAGACCGTCCCGACCGCAGAGGTTACGGCGGCGTGGCTATTGCAGCCAAGGAGTCATTGGAGGTGACTACAGTGGAGCGTCCCGGCCAGCCTGTGGACGGGGCAAAGATCGAGTCCCTGTGGCTGCAGGTGCGGTCTGGCTCACAGCGTGTAATGATATGCGCGCTGTACCGTCCGCCGGCACAGACTCAGGCCCGCGTGTCGGCCGACCTGGAAGAGCTAGAGGAGCAGCTCCAGTACGCGCTCAACCGTCACAGCGGGCCCATTGTCATCGCCGGCGACATCAACATCAACGTGAGCAAGGACAGCACCGCGGCCAGCCGACTCCACCAGTTGCTCGGCGCGTACGCGCTGCAACAACACGTCACGGGCCCAACCTTTTCATCATCTGGATCCACTATCGACATCATCTGCACTACCCACGGTGTGACACGCTCCGGTGTATTGCACTGTGACTATAGTCCGCACAACTGGACGCGCGCTATGCTGACCGTACCCGCCTACAGGCCTAAGGCTAGTGTTGTGTCGGCGCGGTGCTGGTCTCGGCTGAACGCCGCCGAGGCCAATCGACTGTTAGCAGACGCGGACTGGAGTCCGGTGTTTGACAGCGACCGAGCGGACGCTCAGTGGGCGTGTTTTCTAGAGGCGACTCGGCCTATTTTAGACTCTCTGGCCCCACTCAAGCGGCGCGTTGTGCGCAACCCAACGGCGCCGTTCGTCACCAGCGCCACCAGGGACCTCATGGCGCGGCGACGCGCGGCACTCCGAGACGGCGACCGCGAGACCTACAAGAGCCTGAACCGCCAGGTCCGATCCGCGATCCGGCGCGACACGCGGGAGGAGATTGACCGGCGGCTGCGCGAGGCGGGCCCGAGCGGGATGTGGCGCGCTGTCCAGCCCATTGTCGGCTCTAAGCGAGCCGCCGGCAATCCTCCCAGCGCTGACGCCGATACCCTCAACCGCTACTTCGTCCAGGTGGGGAGCAGCACCGCACGCCAGGTGGACTCGTCTGGGCCCGAACTGCCGGTCCGCCTACCTCGGGTGGCCACCGGCCGGTTCCAGGTGGCGCCTGTCTCGCCGGACGACCTGTACCGAGTGGTGGCGCGTATGCGGAACTCGACGTCGTGCGGCACGGACGTGCATCCGCTTCATCAAGATCTGCCTTCCGTCACTGTGTCACGTCATCACCCATATTGTGAATACCAGCCTCATGTCCCACCACGTCCCGGACTCCTGGAAGCTGACCATTGTCCACCCAATCCAAAAGTCGCCGAAATCCACCGAAGTCTCCAATTACCGGCCTATCTCCATCCTCCCAACCATCGCCAAAATCACGGAGCGCGTCGAGTACGAGCAGCTGTTCCACTACTTCACCACCCATCATCTCTTCTCATCCAATCAACATGGGTTTAGATCCGGCCACTCCACCGACACCGCGCTTTTAACTGTCACGGACCAAGTATTTTCAGCCATGGACCGCAGTGACGTCACTCTGTTATGCCTTTTAGATTGTTCCAAGTGTTTTGACGTCATCCCTCATGACTCCCTTATCCGTAAGCTGGCACTATACGGTGTTGATACTCGGTGGTTTAAGAGCTACCTCATGAACCACTACCAAAAAGTTCTAGTCAGAGACACCACCGGTAGTATTACCACGTCCGATTCACTCCTGAACCCTATCGGCACCTACCAAGGGTCAGCGCTAGGCTCTCTGCTATTCTCTATTTATGCCAACGACCTACCAATGTTTACAGACGGCTCTGAGATAGTGCAGTATGCCGATGACACCCAGGTGATGGTCTCTGGTGGGACTGGCGACCTTGGCACCCTTACCCGGCTCATGGAACACAACCTCACCCTTCTGGCTCATTGGTTCGGCAAAAACGGCATGAAACTTAGCGCTAAAAAAACGCAGCTCATTGTTCTCGGCTCACGTCAAAAACTGCAGCGGCTCCCTCCCATCAGCGTCAAATTCATGGGTGCCACGGTTGCCGGTTCCCCCACTGTCCGGAACCTGGGTGTAGTTTTTGACCAGGCCATGACGTTCTCGACCCATGTAGATGACGTTGTGAGGCGGTGTACTGGCCTGCTGATCGGCCTCAGCCACTGTAGGCACAGTCTACCTCAGGCAACCCTCACCACACTAGTCCAGGGAATATAATATAGAATATAGAATATATTTCAAGCCCATCCAGCTATGTGCTGGCTTTTCATGTGCTCGCGTTAATGACATGGATACATCAGGGGAAACAGCATTCACACACATCGCACATAAAACACATGTAAAAATTTCGCACTATAGCCGCCGTGCCAGACCCAGCTGTTCAGTGATCCTCCTCCGGAACACCGCAACACTAGTCTCCCTAGTGTCGGACGGCAGGCCGTTGTACGCTCGGGCGGCTCGATAAACAAACCGCCGCCTCCCTGACTCGGTTCTGATGCGAGGCATGGACAGTAGATCATCCTGTCTGGTCGATCTTTGCCTCACACTTTGAACGGTGTGGAAGTGGCGCGCAAGGTCACTCGGCTGTCCCTGAGTCATGATGACTTTAAGTAAACATAGTGTGCGGTACATAACGAGGTCCTGGGCAGGTAACCAGTTTAACTCATGTAATACGTCACGTACGTGATCACACTTGCGCCGTCCTGATACTACTCGCGCACAGAAGTTGAGCAGTTTTTGTATGCGCGTCACTGCTTGTGCGGTACCGTTTCCGTATACAGCGATACCGTAGCGAATCAGTGCAATCACCAGTCCGTTCTCTATTGTCGGTAGCACATCATGAGGGATGCAATGCTTCGCGTGGCTGAGACCAATCAACAGTCCAGTGCACTTTGCTGCCAGTTGGTTGATATGAGGTTCGAAAGACAAATACCGATCCATCACTATCCCTAGGTTTTTAACACGCGGTATCTCTTCTACAGTCACACCGTTTACAGAGATGGAAGTTTTTGGGAGGTCCTGGAGCATTTGACGAGTGCCAAAAACGATCAGTTGGGTCTTGCTAGAGTTGACTTTCATTTGATTTTGGGTGAACCACTGGAACAAAGTACACAGGGTCGACTCCATGCGCTGAATGAGATCGGCAATGTCACGTTTATGTCCGGTAACGAGAATTTGCGTATCGTCGGCATACTGGGTGATGCTAACATTGTCATCGATAAACAGGCTAAGGTCGTTGGAGAAGATGTTGTACAAAAGGGGTCCTAGCGATGTGCCCTGATAAACTCCGATTGGGTTTCTAACCGCCTTGGACGAACGCTGGCGTCCATCAGGAGTGCTAAATCTGACATGCTGGTAGTGGTCTGAGAGGTAGCTTGTGAACCAGGAGCTATCTACGCCATAGAGTTCTAGTTTTTGGATCAGTTTTGAGTGGCTGACAACATCGAAGCATTTAATTAAATCTAACAGCACAAGGAGAGAAATTTCGCCGTGATCCATGCCCTGAAGCACCCGGTCTGTGACATTTATCAGTGCTGTCTCGGTAGAGTGGAAGCGTCGGAAGCCGTGTTGTGTGCACGAAAACAGATGGTTTGTATCGAAGTAGGCATACATCTGCTTGTGGACAATACGTTCTACTATTTTGGCCAAGCAAGGGACGAGTGAGATTGGTCTGAAGTTAGCAGGGTCTCTGATGGAGCCCGATGACTTGTATATGGGCTGAACAACCGCGACTTTCCACGAATCTGGTACAACGCTGGTGGCTAGACTGGTGTTCACAATGCATAAAACGACATGCCAGATAGCACTACAACACTTTTTAAAGAACGCCATGGACAGTCCGTCAGCACCGCACGCTCCACTACTGTTCATTCTGGCCACCATGTCCTGCAGCTCGGCGCCGGTCACCGGCCGGACAGCGAACCCGTCCGACCCCACCCGAGGTAGGCGGATCGGCAGTTCCGCAGCAGCGGCCGGTTTTCCCGCGGCAACGGCTGCGGCTGTCTTGGTGCCGATCTCCGCGAAGTATCGGTTGAGTGTGTCAGGGTCGATGTCGGGAGTGGTTGTCTGGGCGCTCCTCTTGCTGGCGATGATGGGACGCACGCAGCGGTACATGGAACCTGGGCCCGTCTCAGCTATGCGCTGTCTAATGTTGTCTCGTGAGTCGCGCTGAATAGCCGAGCGGGTCAGCCGGTTAAGCTCCTTGTACCGCGCGCGGTCTCCCTGCCGTAGGGCCGCGCGCCGCTCCGCCATGATTCGCCGGGTCCCCTCGGAGACGGGTGGCGGGTGGGGGTTACGAATGCGGACTCTTCGGACCGGGGCCAGCTCGTCCAGTACGGCTGTAAGTTGGTCGATCAAAAAGTCACTCTGCCGCTGCACATTATCAGTGACGAAAACTGGAGACCAGTCCACGCCACCGAGCCGGGCACGGAACCTGTCCATATCAATGGATTTCCAACTACGGGTTTGCACTACAACGGGGGTCGGGCGGCATTTGCGAATGCGCATCAGGGCATGAGTGGAATGATGGTCACTAAAATCACACTGACGCACACCTGCTCGAACCACCATGTCTGCACAGTTGGTAACGATGACGTCGAGCACAGACCCGGAGCCGGGATACGTCGCGTCACTGATGGTCTGTGACAGTGAATACTTCTGGAACAGTCTGGTGAGATGACCGCCGGGCGTGTTCCCAGTGGTCACCCGTAAGTCACAGTTGAGGTCGCCGGCTTTGACGAGAAGACCGCGGTTGTCCGTCAGGACGGTCTGTATTTCCGACTCAAGCTGCTCAAGGTCGGCCGTCAGCTGGGCGCCAGCAGGTGAGGGAGGACGGTACATGGCACATATGACAATGCCTCTGTCACGCCCAACGCTCACGCGGGCCCAGACTGTCTCAAGTTTTGTGGTCGAGTTGTCAGGCTCAGGCTTGGGTAGGGCTTTTATCTGAAAGCCATCGCGGGCTAGAATCGCCACGCCCCCAAAGCCGCGACCGCCAGCTCGGTCGGCACCTCGCTAGTCCGTTACTGCATTTGTGTGTACGGTACATGTAACGCCGGTCAGACGGCGCGCCTGCAGAAGCTGCTCAACTTCGGGGCACGTGTGATCTCTGGCCGTAGGAAGTTTGATCACATCAGTGACGTTTTAAGACAACTCGAGTGGCTGACGGCGGGCAACATGTATCTTTACCATTCTATGACCCTGTTGAAACGCATTTTAGTGACATCTCAGCCCGAGTCGCTTCATAGTCATCTTTTATCCAGACGTGATGTCCACCACCGCGAAACCAGGCAGTGTGACCAACTACAGACGCCAGCGATCCGCACAGAGGCGGGGAGGCGGCGCTTCTTGTACTCGATAGTGACGGCTTTCAACAGCCTGCCCGCTACTATTCGTGACCTCAGCCTACCCCAGTTTAAGACCGAGCTGCGTAAGCACATAATGCAGACACAGGGGTAATTTAAACATGTAGGCGATTGTTAGTTGTTTTGCTCGGTGCGTGACTGTATGTGTGTGCGTGCGCGTGCGCTAGTATATCTGCTGACCCGATTCCACTGTTTTACGTCTTATAACCTGCGACCTAGAATAGCCCCGCTTCGCGTGGATTGGTTGCGTGACGTCAATACAAATACAAATACACTCGCATCTCACACTGCACACAACCCTGTAGTTTGATTTATTAAGTTTAACTGGTGCGTCACTCCTTACTAGGTTGTACTAGTTATCACTTTTAATTTGTAAGCTGTAACATTGTTATTTGGTATAATGGTGTTTTACTGTTGTATATTTGTTTTCTTCTCAATTTATCATGATCTTTAAGCATGTATATTCTGACTTCTGCCAATATTTATTTCTATTTATTTAGTTTTTTTATTGATAACTTGTGCTGAGTCCGGGATGAGACCGGCACGCCTGAGTTCAGACACAGCTTCAGGCACGCCGGGCCTGAATTTGGGCCCAGCGCCGGCTCCGTGGTCCTGAAATTTGCAACTCTAACCCCGCTCTGACCGCCTGCCGTGTGACCTGACCCTGTCCTGACCGTCACGTCAGGCGATCAGAACGGGGTCAGGTCTCACGACAGGCCGTCAGGACGGGGTCAGGTCACACGGTCGGCGGTCAGAGCGGGGTCATGGACGGCTGACGGGGTTAGGTCACGTACGGCAGGCGGTCAGAGCGGGGTCAGGTCACGTTCTACGGCGTACATTTTCTAGTTCCTACTAGCCCATAGGGCTCATGTGTTAAATGTCCCATTTTCGGGAAGTCATATCTCCAATTATACCCATCTGATTTGGATGCAACTGATTTAAAAAAGACAGGCCATTTAATTATCTTCTAACGATTCAATACCTTTTACCACGTAACCCAGCCAAATTCCTACGGCGCCGACCGCATCCGCGACTCGGATCACATCCGGTTTCTCCGCGCGGAGGCGCCCCGGCGCAGGTACATTCCTGCGCATTGTCCATCCGACATTAGCTGTAGCCAACTCAGCACAGAATAACCAGCGGGCAGTCAGCTGTCCCACATATATTACCGGACAAACTTCCTGTGGAAGTTATGCACCGTCGATTTGTGAACACCGAACCAATGTTCCGGAATTCGGTGGTCGTTGACAGCACGTAGATAGCAATCGCCACCCGGCGGTCCAGCTCGACGGCAGGTCCGATGGCTGCTGGGTTTGGAGCGAGAGCTGGCACAACCTTGTCACGAACGTAATTAAACGTCTCGCGTGACATCTGTAACACATAATTATGGTTGCCTATACTCAATTGTCATGGTAGCAGACAAGTAGAGAAATGTTGTGAACGCAAATGCCTCTATCACCACTTCATATTTACAATCTACACACCGAATTAAAAGAGCAGTCAGCTCTGAGGGACCTGGTTATACATTACTTTACTATTATAGCTGTTATAACCACTCTCACTCGTTATGTCATCATGTGCTGTGACCATGTTATAAATTTACAATAATATGTAAAAACATATACATACCAGTAAGGCGCCGTAGTTGGCGATGAACGAGCGAGCGCGAAATAAATGTATGGTGAATTTCAACCCGATCGGGCAAGTAGTTCCTGAGATACAAAAAAGGTGCGCACGTGCGCACGTGCAGAGGCACCCTATCCCTGACTTGTGGAAAATTGGCGGCTGCGGGGTCCCTAACCACACACCAAATTTGCACATAATCGGCTCAGCCGTTGCAGAGTTTTTGCGAGAAAACACTTTTCAACACCCCTCACGTGGCACGCGCCACGCGCAGTGGTAGTCACCCACATGAGTCGGCACCGGTCTCAAACAGGGTAGGTTGGATGGGGCTGCTCAGCAAAGAAGTCAGCTTGTCAATCGAACGTGTGGTTGCAGAGATATGAGCTTCTCAAAAGCGTCACCACGGGTCGGGCCGGGCCGCTCATGTTCAGATTTTTCCCATATACCACGGAAAGACGAGCGAACGCTTCGCGCTCGCTCGTAATCACCTATATAATACAACTAATGAAGAAAGTAGTCATTGCAAGACAATTGTTACTGTACTGAACAGCTAGGGCACGGTCAACAGGAAACAAAGAAATGGATATGAATGGGATATAGACAGAGCTCAACGACGGCTCACGCAGTGATGGTGGAAGCGAGACTCGGACCGCAATCGAGACGCGATACTTCACCTAATAGTACCTATGTCTCCTTGGCGCATTTCATATATGTACCTACAATCGTAAACATGCAACCAAGCTATACAAAATGCATACCCTTAAGTTTTCGAGGAACATGGCGTCATCAAAGGTGGGGACAATTTATGTCCACCACACAGTGGTCCTCTTCCTCCTCCACATACGTCGCTGCACAGTCCTGTGAAAGCTCTGGTAGTTGGCAGCCACTGCTCTCGGCCTAGCCCGTCTTCGTTGCCTCCTCCTTATTGTTGAGAGGGCCGAAATGATGAGGATGTGAAGCAGCATGGTGGTGATGCAGCATGATGAGGATGTAAAGCAACATGCCACCTTCTTCAGTTACATCATTGTCGATGCTGCTGAGTTCTGAAATGATGAATGTGTGTTGTAGCACGGCCGGTTTCTCGGTGTCCCGTGGGACGCGGCCGGCCAGAAGAATAAAGATGGAGTAGCGTAACCGATGATATTTGCCGAGATAGTAGAACAGGTGAGAGGCAGCAGTAGACAGGCGAGACAGCAGTGTGGTAGCGCACCACAAGACCGCGAGGGCACAAGTCACAGGAGCAGGCGAGAGCAGTCCGGCGTCCGAGACCCCGGGTCGAACTCTGCTCATCTCACTACCGTACACCCCGTTCACAATTTGCTACCACCTAGCTTCTACTCTCTAGCTACTACTATTGGCCAGCGGGTCCGTTCGCCTCAGGCTGCTACTCTCTAATTGGTGGCACAGTTCTGTTGGAGCTCTGGGATTCGTCGTTGGGCGGGGCTAGCACGCGTATAGCTACTGGGCCGTATATGGTAAGGAATTCGGAGCCGGATGGTGAAGCGGTTGCGTCGGTAGTGATCAAAAGAATATGAGTATAAAACGCCTGGTGTCTAAGCTGACGGGGCGCTGGGGTTTAAGCGATAGGGCGAAGTTCAATGGAGGCTCGTTTGGCGGGCGTGTCGGATGGACGGGCGGCGCAGGAATCTGGCGTGTCAGGTTGACGTTGCAGCTCGGGATGTGTGCAAAAGGAGCTTGCCTGATCGGGTTAGTGTGAGTGACAGGCATTCAGTCAGGTATAATGGGATTAGGACCGGACGCGGACCCAGCGGCTGTAGCAAAAACGATATTATGGAAAAACGTCTAATACGAGTTGGGTGCTTTCGGTCCCGAGAAATGATGCTATTTGAAAACATGCTAGTAGGAGTTAGGTGCTTTTTGAAACGGCCACTTTCGAAGTGCTAATACGAATGGTGAAATGCTAGATGCTACAGTGTTGATATTACTTATTTGATTTTGATTTGGAAATGTGACCTGTGGTCACTGAGCTAGAGGTCATTAAACTTTGACCTGACCCCATTATATCACAAAGTCCAAGAGCTTATAACTTCGCAAGTTGTTGTCCCAGTCTCCCGAAACAAAATGCATGCAATAGGCAATGGACTTGCTTTTGTTTTGGACATACAATATTTAAGGTCAATTACCATTGACCTTAATTGACCTTCAACTGAAATATTACAATTTATAATTGTTGTAAACTCAGCTACCAAAAATTTCAGAAAGATGTGCCGCATGTGTAAAAAGTTATTCAAGAAAAACCTCAGGGGGGGGGGGCCTGTCAGGCCCCCCGTAGGCCGGGGGTTAAAACAGGCCCGCTCGAACATGGTGAAACCCCTGGTGAGTAATGAGTATGTTACGCAACGTTAAGACGAGCCTCGCTAAAGTTGTGGGAGCCCCCCCCCCCCCGGTCCCGAAGTTGGTGTGTGTGTGTGGGGGGGGGGGGGGGGGTCGCCCCCTCTGCCACCTCCAGCTGTTCCCGAGCCTATATGCGCTGGCGGCAGCCGTATCGTGGACGTTGCCAGGGCCGGCTGCGCGCTCTGACTCCAGTTACGTCACAGCAAGTCTTTTTTGCTCTGAAGAGGCGGCCTATATGGCGCCAAGTGATGCCCCCCCCCCCCCCCTCTGCATATATCATTGCCAAACATGTTCTCTACCAACTTGGACGACAATTTGCGTGGGCCATTCTTAAGTTAAGAATAAAACGGTACTTAAAATAGGCGGTGTCACATGACCTGACCTGACCGTATAGTAGTGATATCCATTATGTTTGAACAATATACCGATATGGGTCTCATCTGAAAGGCCGTAGTATAACCAATCCATGCATAATGTTGTATATTATGTTGGATGTCAAATAGGTAATATGTGACCTTGACACGTGACCTTACTTGACCTGGAGCATTGGCTTCGCATTACAGCACAGCCAATACGGGTATCGTTTGAAAGCGTGCCAGCTACCAAAATTATTCATGATGTTGTCAGGCACGCAGGATGCCACGCAGGTCAAGGGTGATCTTTTTACGTGACCTGACTTGATCTGGAAAGCTGACATGGAATAAGACGTTACAACATAGCCAATATATGGGTATGGTTTAAAAGCCTAATGGCTAAACAATTAATCCACAATGTTTCCGATTATGTGTGATGTAAAATAGCAATAGGTCATGTGTGACTTTGACACGTGACCTAACTTGACCTGGAGGGTTGGCTTCTCATAATACATTCAAGCATAGCCAATATGGGTACCCTTTAAAGCTCAGCAGCTCACCAATGCATTTGTGGTGTTTTTAAGCATGTGCGATGTCACACAGGTCACGAGTGACGAAGGGATAGGGGATACGTGACCTGACGACCTGGAAAACTGGTTTGCATAAGACGTTACAACATAGCCGATATGGGTATCATTTGAAAGCCCATTGACTAACCAATGACGTTTTCAAGTATTTGGGATGTCATACAGGTCACATTTGACCTGTATGTGTATGTAAATACAGATACAGGTCACATGTCGCAGGTAGCCTTTGTGTGCCCTGTATGATGTCATACAGGTTACATGTGACATCCCACATGCTTGGAAACATCACGAATACATGGGTTAGTCATTAGGCTTTTAAACCATACCAATATTTGCCATGTTGAAACGTCTCATTACATTTCAGTTTTGGAAGGCGTGTCACGTAAAATGTTACTTTTGACCTGTGTGACATGCTTGAAAACATCACGAATGATTTTGGTAGCTGCCAAGCTTTTAAACGATACCCATCAGGCGCGGATCTAGGATTTCGGTCAGGGGGGGGGGGGATGCACCATACAAAAAGTTGCGCCCTCCGGGACTCCAGCACCTAAAAGTTGGTATGGCCCATGCCATACCTGTTATACTGCATTTCCATCCTTGTAACGTGCCTTTTCATCAGTTTTTATTTTTGGGGAGGGACCTTTCAACGCTTGGGAAGGGGGCCCTTTCAACGCTCGGGAAGGGGCCCTTTCGAGGCGCCGCCCCCCCCCCCCCCCTGGGCGAAATCCTGGCTACGTGCCTGGTCCTTTTTACCTCCACCATGGTTCACTAAATTACGGGAGACGACGCCTCTAAAACGCTGCCGTCTCTAACACTCTCCCAGCACAAAACAAACCGTTCACAAGTCCAGCCTACTCCGCACGGACGCACACGTCGCCCAACTCGCGTAGTCGTCACTGGATTCAGAGCCACCTGCGGATCCAACCTACACGGAGTCTGCACAACAGGCGAATCAGTGCTAAGCACTGCGGGTGCGGGCTCTGGCGCACTACGATCTGGAACAGCTACTTCGCTACCAGCATCGAAAACAAGGTCAGCTGTAACCGACGCACCAGTCCCGACATGCTCAGCATTCACAGGACTACCATCAGGTACAGTCAGACCAGCACCAACACCAACATCATCAGGTGCAGGTGACGGTGACGGAACACGTACTACACACTTATTCAGGTTACTGCCATGAACCAAACGACTCTGCCCTGCACATCGGATACAATAGTCAGGCTTCTTCACAACTACGATCACCAATGGAGCTTTGAACTTATCTGCCAGCTTCTTTGTAAGCCCCCTTTTTCCCAGCGTTCACTTCCAGCATCACTGTCTCCTACCTTCAAGACACTAGAAGACTCAACACGACACTGTCACGACACGACACGACACTGTGCTCCTGAACACAGAGTCAACATGCTTCACAGCACTGTCACGCACATTGGCAAGCTTACTCTGTAGCTCGCGAACGTACTGGTCATACGTCTGACTTTTCAGCTCAACATGTTCACCAGACATCTCGGAGACACAACTGGCTGTCTTGGCTCACAGCCAGTCGTCAGCTCGAAAGGTTGAAGAGTGAACACTAGAGCGATAGGCTCCCACAACCACAGGTACCCACCGGTCCCAGTTATCCTGCTTATCCGACACATATAACGACAGGAGTTACACAGTGTGCGGTTAAAACGTTCGGTCTGACCGTTACAAGCAGCATGTGCAGGCGTCGTGCGAAGCTTCTTGATGCCCAAACGCGCACAGATCGCTCGACACAGCTCGCTGTCAAAGTTACGGCCTTGATCTGTCAGCAGAGATTTTGGCACACCGTAACGACTGATCAAATCGACAAAACAGTCAGCCACAGTCACGGCTTTCTGGTCCGCAAGCAGTACACTTCCACCCACTTCGTGAACAGGTCGGAGCACACAAGCACAAAGCGCGGTTACTAGACTCGGTCTCGGGCACAGGGCACTATCATGGGTCAGGAGCCCGATCTAGCCCGCCATAATTCATTATTGACCTCAGATGGCCTTTTTTCAGCATCATTGGCATGGGCACTTGGAGCAAGTATTATGAATTTAGAAACCATTTCGCATTAATGGTTTCCAAATACTACCGTCACTACCGTCACTACCATCACTAAACTACTACCGTCCAATCCCCACTTGAAAACGCACGTTAAGCGCAGCTCGGCGCTCACTGAGGCTCGCAAAGTCGCCACCATCTCTGCATTGTCAGCAGTCGCTCCGTGGTGTGGTCCAGGAGGCTTTGATGTCGAGCCTCAGCGTGGGTGGCCGTCACGACCATTGCATTGCATTACATTGCATTGCATTGCATTGCAAACCATTGCAGAAATCATATAATCACCCATCATGGGTGCAGAAGCAGGTTGGGGCAGGGAATTGGACTTGCCACAGCAAGCCGAACCATTGAGGGGCACAACCATACTCGTATTTCCGTGTTATCGTGTGTTATCCATTAGATCGGCACTATCGAAGAAGCTGCATTCAAGTTTGTGTCGACATTTATGTTATGTCAACACAAATTGTCATTAAAAGCACGAAATACCATACTTTTAGTTTCCATTTTTATTTCACAGTGTAGCCTAGACTCCATTTTAACCCTGGCTCGTGCAGCGTCCGATCAGTGCGTAACTGGGCAGGGGGGGGGGGGGGGGGGCGGGGGTACGACCTCCCTAGCGCTTTGCCCCTAATTGGGCTAGAGCTTCGACTCAAAAACGAGCGTGTTGCTTGTCACGAGAAGAAGACATTGATACCCCACTTTAAGGTCCTAGGTCATTAGGTGACCTCTGAGGTCATGTCAATGACCCAAATGTCATCAAAATTGAAAATGCGTATAAATTGAATTGTATCGAGCTAGAATCGTGAATGAGCATATCATAATGCTTAATTAGTGTCAAATTCGTAATCAGCGTCACAAAATGTCTTAGAAACTGCCCAATTCCAAAAAGGTCAGGTCAGGTCATGTCAGGTCATTCGAGGTCAGTGACCTCAGTTGACCTGTTGAGGTGCATGACCCCACTGTAACATATAAAACAATTAAAATGGATCCAATTAAAATGGATCTAATATTTGAAATCAGCGACACAAAATGTCCTAGAAACTGCTAGAAGCCAAAAAAGTAATATGAGGTCATTGGAGGTCAGTGACCTCGGTTGACCTCTGAAAAGGTCAACCCAGGTCACAATCTCAATGGAAACTACAACGGTCACCTGGAAACACCTGTACATATGCTTCCTGAACAATAAACACTATGAAACTGCACAAGTTACAAGAATCAATACTACGGGACGCCAGTTGCGCCTGGCATGACCTTGCAAAAACAGGTCAAAGGTCACGGGTCATGTGACCTACAACTTCACAATTTGCAGAATATGTGTCCAATTGTTCACAAGTAGGGTACTGAAAGTTTCATCGCCATCGGTTGATATTTACGCGAGTTATTCCCGAAAAACCGAGGGGGGGTGGCATCAACCCCCCTGCACTGGTGAGGGTTAACCTGAAAACATGCACATTGCAAGATTTTTGCTGTATCCCATTCGTCATAGCATCGTAAGCATACATCGATTTCGCGAGCCGGGATCTCCCTGTAGTAAGCTTCGTACAAAGGTCCGTGTTTCGGTGCTGTTTATACCTCCACGTGTGATTGCACTAAACAACTCTTGCCGTATTATTAATCCACGGTCAATTCTGAACATATTCATGTATGTCCCATATTTAAATGAATAAATCACTCCGACCAATTATGGCGGGCTAGATCGGGATCCTGGCCCATAGTGCAGGGGTGGTAAAAATGCTTTGAGTGGCCCGACCAAAAATGACACAGAAAAAAATGACCCCAGCTGACTGAGCAGGGGTCATTTTTGTAGCGCATGGAGTCATTTTGATTCGGTCGTTTTTGTAGCGCATGGTCCCTGGGTAATGTTAGTTTACTCTACCAGACATTTGTTTAAGCGGGGAATTTGTTTTTCAAGTAAATTGTGAAAACGTGGAATGTGTTAAGAACAACACACTAGAGTTGTATGAAAAGTACAATCTTTCATTTTAACCCTACCAGATATTAACCCTATTTGTAACAGGGGGGGGCGGATTCCGCCCCCCCCCCCCTCATGTTTTTCGCAGATATCTCCAGAACGGCTTGGAGCAGGCCCATGAAATTTTGGGACTTTTCATAGAATTGAACTCCGCATTTGGAGTCAAAATTTTGAGTTCTTAAACTTGAACAGAGGCGGTTCCAGGGCACAGTTTTGGGTGGGTTCGGAGGCGACATTTGTCGAAAATACGGAAATGCGATCTTCACGGTTTCTTCCTAACTGCATCAAGTATGAAGGAGTTACATCGGCTTACCGTGATTGCAACAAGTGAAAATTAGATGATGTTAATGAAATATCATACAAAATTGCATGGCAGAGGCGGTTTCCAGGGGCTTGAAAAGGGGGGTTTCCAGGAAGTATTCAATGCTTTGCGGGAAGCCAATAGAGCAATGTAAGGGGCATTTATAGCTATCAAGATGTAAAAGATAGCTTCTGCTTCCATTATTTGCATAATTTATTACATATAGAGTTTTCAGGGGCGTGTTCAGGAACATGAAAAGGGGGGTGACTGGCATGGTGATGACGATATGCCAGCGATAACGGCGCAATATACGTTTAGCTTATAATAATATATGCACATATGAGACCAGAAAAGGGAATAAAGTCATTTTGTTTGCAGAGGCGCGCTCAGGAATGGAAGAAAGGGGGTCATATTATTGCAAGGAAACTAAGAGGCATGGGCGTACAATGACATAACATACTGCAGTTTTCGGATGAAACACGCACCACAGGCTACTCTACGAACGATTATAAGATAATAGGCGAGTCAAGGTAGGGTAAAAAGGGGGGTAAGCAATGTTAATTGAAGTTGTAAGTGAAATAGTCACTGTTGACTAGTTAGTATCATAATAGCGGATAATATACTTATCAAAAGGTCTTGCGCCGCCCTAGTTTGGATCCTGGATACGCCTATGATGAAGTACAACATGCAAAAAAGGAACTATCTATGATCAGTAACATATTTTATAGTGCTGGGTAGCAACTTGTCTGCGGTTAATATTTTCCCCAATTTTACCCCCCTTTTTCACTAACCTGGTACCGCCTATGGCAAAAATATGATTTATAACTGTTTTTTCTAGTGTCTCAATCACATACCATTTCATTTATCAAAAAAACAACATCAAAAAAATGGTTTTTATTACGCATTTACTTCACCCCCATATTGAGTGACCTGCACACGCCTATTATTTTTGAATTTCCAAACGTCACCGTCATATATCAATTTCCGATTCAATCTCTATCGATTCCTATTAGTTGTGTTCAAATCGGTCGATAAACATGAAAGCTATGTTGGATCAAAAATACCACTAAAATTTGTAGTTTTTGCCCCCCTGTTGCCCCTCTATCCCCAAATTTATATTTTTTTATTATTTATAAATGTAAATCGTGTTGAGGGGAACCAAACACCATTTCATTTTTGAAAATCGGACGGGTAGATCTCGAGATCTCCGGGGGGCGGAATCCGCCCCCCCCCCCTGTTACAAATAGGGGTAGCCAGGAGCCTGTTACAAATAGGGTTTAAAGCGTGGAATTTGTTAAGAACAACACAACAAGTGTTAGTTTTCATGTACATTGTAAAAGTATTCGGTGGTGTTCAGTGTTATTTTT
>JAXIVJ010017083.1:0-25000 GCA_036785665.1 Chirona hameri | reverse complement strand
TTTGATGGCTCGATCCCCTCGATGTTCCTCCGTATCAAACTATTATTTTAGCACGGATGTTGGATATTTAGGATATTGCAATACCAGGGAACCAGAAAGGCTGCATTAACTATCAGCCTTATTCCAGTCAAACAATAAATGTACAACACATTCTATTGAACACCATTTAAATAGAGCACTCCGATCGCTAATTCGTCATGCGGGGTGGGCGCGGGGGCGGGGCGCGGGGTCATAGAGGCGGGGCGCGGCAGGTTAGTGCGTTACGATCCTGCGACTCCGCTGGCCCCGGCCGGCGCGACGTGGCGGTCACCGGGCTCGCTGGGGTGGACCGGTGGCCGCTGGCGGGCGCTCCATCAGCGCCAATCGGCTGTGATTGTCCCCGATCGGGCCGATGACGGGTCGAGGCCGTAATGAAGTGGTCAGCGCCGATCCTGCCCCGCCGAGCCATCGACCCCGGAACGGAACCGAAGGGAGGCGCGCTCCTACTTTGCGGCCGGTCTAACGGCCCACGTTGACCACCTCCTCCTGACCCGCGGTAGTTATGGTGTAGTTAAGGGAATGTGGATATGGTGAAGTTAACTACGAGCTGTGTGATGAGATGTCATACATAACAGATTCTAGCTACCGGTCAGGCATATATGCATATATGCATATATGCATATATTAATATGGGGGTCACTGGGAGGAAATTTTGACCCCCTTATTATTATGTATGATCCCGTAACCCACTGTCAGTATCTTCGCCGACCCTTCAGTGCCCTCTCCCGCATCAGTTGGGCACATGGTGGCGGAAAAAAAATATATGCTCATAACTCATTAGAGATCAACCGGAAATAGCGTCAGGGTGGGGTCATGTTAAGCTGTTTTTCTTTTAAAAAAAATAAGGCTTTAGGAAAAGATGGTCAAAATCGAGTTTCAAGATAGCCTATATATACCTAATGATATGGTGAAATAGCTCGCAATATATCCGAACGTCGAATCATGGTCTCCTATTTTTGTTTTCAACATATACAATTCAGACATATCAAACTTGTATTTGTTGACATGTTGGGGGAGATCACGAGAAGACCTGCACGAAGCCAATTGATAACCAACTAATTTACCAGCCTATTCTATGACCCGAGCTGGGCAGACTGAAGAAAAACTGCTGTTTTATATATGCGTGGCCAATAAAAATCACATCACATCCACATATCTTGCCGGTAATCCATTCATAGCTATAGTTTTGAAAAGATCGAACGGTGCAACCAAATACGACAACAACAAAAAAATCGAACCCAATCGAACCCAATCAATAAACCAGTCAACTGTGTGGAAACCCGTAAATGCAGTCTGATATCCATTAATTGCTCTGCGTCTCGTCTGTATGGCCGTGTTCGTAAATACGCCCACGCTGCCATTAACACGCGCACGGCCGGGGTTCCGCGCCAACCACGAACGGCCGGGAGGGGGGGGATTTTAGTCCTCCCCCTAAGATCTTAAAAAACACGCAACGTAGCGACAAGCGGAAAACGGACTTATATAGCTTGATACAAGCTCTATGGAAAGTATATATGTCTTGTTTATGTCAGGTAAATATTGAGGTCACCAAAGGTCATTAAATGTCAGATTTTCCTGTTTTAGGACATCGCTGCAGAAACCCTAAAACTATGGAACTATGATAGCTAGGAACAAAAGAGAAAAAACAAACAATGGAAAGCCCTTGAAAAATGCAATCGCCCTCGTGTCCTCAAATTTTATATCAGGTCAAACGTTAAGGCTCCAGAAAATTTTAGGTAATATATAGGTAATTTGAAATATTTAAATACACTCCAAAACACTACCATCAACATATAAGTTAATCCATTTATGCACACTGTCCATTTTTACACTCCCTAATTTCATGAAGGAAATAATTAATTTTAAATAGCAGAGGGCATACAGCCAACACATCTCACTTTCGAGTTACTTGAAGCCACACTCCCTTCCACTCCACCAAACATTACCAAGACAGGAAAGGGACAGAAAACCACTGAACCTTACACCAAGCACGTGGCACATCTCTGTTCAGGAAGCATTTAGGATAGCAGCCTCAACGACATAACATCAGCACTGAAACAGGTCGCCTAGGCACTGAAACAGGTCCTTGCTGAAGATAGCTTCTCTCTCCTTGGGTATAGATATCTTCAGGAAGGTCATGTCAAAATGTGCAAAATGGTTGGTATGCACTCATGGTGGGTAACAGCATATAAGGGATACTTTGTGATTCAATACATACATGCTATGCAACATCAAAAGTCACGACCAGTGAATGTGTACACTAAATATAAAATCGTTACATAATTTTTTTTTTAATATTGGGAACAATTTTACTTGAAGTAAGTACAACACAACTCTGATAAATAATTTAGCATTTTAATTTTCAAAGCATGAGCAAAGGTGAAAGGTATAATCAAAAGCCTCATCACCTGGCATTGTCTTCACATTAACACAACTTAAAAGACTGGAGAACTGAAGTTTTTGTAACCATGTCTGATTCAGGCACGTAACTTAGGGGAGTCCCCCCCCCCCCCCCTCCCCCTTGCGTGCGCCGAAAAGGGCCGACGAGACCGCACGAAGCGCGGTATCATGTTTTTTTTTACCACGCGAAGCGTGGTCTTTAGAGAGTTTAGAGCACTTCAGAGACCCTTTAGGGCCACCAGCACCCTCTCTGAAAGACCAGAGGGCCCCTTGGACATTCAAAATAGCCATGTGCATGTCAGATGGGCCCAGACCGAAAGGGACCCTGAGCGGGACAGATGGCCCCCTGAACACGTCGAATGGGCCCCTAGCCAGCACAGACGGCCCCTAGGCAGGTCGAGAGGCCCCTGAACATTTCGGCATGGCGAAAAACAACCAGAGCAGTCCGTTGTCAGGTCGTAAGGGCCCCTGAGCATGCTGGAGGGCCCCTGGACAAACCAGAGGGCCTCTTGGGAAGTTCAAAGGGCCCATGTGGAGGTCATAGGGGCCCCTGACCAGACCGCAAGGGCCCCTGGGTGGGTCAGAAAGACCCTTACACATGCTGAATGGGCCCCTAGTCAGCACGGATGGGCCCCAGAGTAGGTCGGAAAGCCCTCGGAGCATGTCGCAAGGCGACAAAGCAGCCAGCGCAATCCCTTGCCAGGTCGGAAGGGCCCCTTAGAAGGCTGGAGGGCCCCTGGACAGCCCAGAGGGCCCCTGTAAACTTCAAAGGGCCCTGCACAGATTGGAGGGGCCCTGACCAGACCGAAAGAGCCCCTGAGCGGGTAAGAAGGGTCCCTGAACATGCCGAATTGACCCCTAGCCAGCATGGAGGGGCCCCAAGGCAGGTCGGAGAGCCCCTTGAGTATGTCGGCAGGGCGACAAAGCAACAAGCGCAGTCCGACCATTAGAGTCGCTGGGCAGATCGGAGGGGCTCCTGGGCAAATCAGAGGAGCCCCTGGCTAGACCGAAAGGTTCCTCAGCCGGTTGGAAGGGCCCTTGAACATGCCGGATGAGTTTCTTGCTAGACTGGAGGGGCACCTGAGCATGTCGGCAGGGCGACAAAGCGGCCAAAGCGGCCAAGGCGGCACTGGACTTTAAGACTGCTCTTCGTCTTTAAGACGAGCAATGACCTGTTACCGAATGCCTCTTAATCGCTAACGAAGGGTGTTACAATTAACCAAAAGCTCCGATTTTAATATTTGTATTGTGGAGTAATTCCTCTTTGTATTGAATAAATATCACCCACTTCACATCATGTCTTTTCGCGGATCTCAGATGAGTCCCTGAACAGGTCGGAAGATCGTTGAAAGGTCAGAGGGGCCCCTAGACGATCTGAAGGGACCCTGGACCTTTCAACAGTAGGAATGCAGTTGTCCAGGGAATAGAACTCAACATTTTTGCGCCGCTTCGCGGCGCAATTTAACTACAAATTCAATTATATGCGGGCTAAAAAAAAAATCGTGTCGTTTCTCGGCGCATTGATGTGTTATGTTGCTACTTTCCTATATAATTGGCCAAAATAGTTCGTTTTAGCACTTGTACTGCACTTTTCAACGCACAATAACATGTGTAGTGGTCCGCACCATACGCAATGCGACGCATTGATGAGAATGCATATCCAGGGCATAAGACTCAAAATTTTCGCGCCGCTCCGTGGCGCAATTTATTTAAGAGTTTCAGGTCTTGAGCCTAAACAATATTCGAAGTTGGTATAGTTGATTCCAAATTGGTGTCGCTGGTTCCAAAGTTGATATGGCAGTTTGCTAACTCCAGCTCTTAAAAATTGGTATGGCCCATGTCATACCTGTCATACTACATTCTCCATCCTTGGAACGTGCCTTTTTCATCCGTTTTGTTTGGCCCTTTCAACGCTCGGGAAGGGGCCCCTTCGAGGCGCCCCCCCCCCCCCTGGACGGAATTCTGGCTACGTACCTGATCTGATCAAACCTAACCTGACCAAAACTAACCTAAGTCCTAACACAATCATGTGCTAACATAACCAAACATATCCTAACCTGAACCAACCGAACTATTAACAAGATCAAAGCCAGCCCTGCGAGTCAGATTCAGAATGAAAAGTAAAAATTATACAAACCTGAGGAAGACTCTCCGACCCTTATACACGGCCGAGCTGTGTTGCCATAGATACAGACGCCATAGATGTCCGTATGGGCCTGTTCCCGTGGCGCCTCTAACCGCCTCCAAGTTGCTCCAACTTGCAACTGTCGTATCATATTGCACAAACAGTTGCAAGTTGGAGCAACTTGGAGGAGGTTAGAGGAGGTTAGAGGAGGTTAGAGGAGGTTAGAGGAGGTTAGAGGAGGTTAGAGGAGGTTAGAGGAGGTTAGAGGAGGTTAGAGGAGGTTAGAGGAGGTTGGAGGAGGTTAGAGGAGGTTGGAGGAGGTTAGAGGAGGTTGGAGGAGGTTAGAGGAGGTTAGAGGAGGTTAGAGGAGGTTAGAGGAGGTTGGAGGAGGTTGGAGGAGGTTGGAGGAGGTTAGAGGAGGTTGGAGGAGGTTAGAGGAGGTTAGAGGAGGTTAGAGGAGGTTAGAGGAGGTTAGAGGAGGTTAGAGGAGGTTAGAGGAGGTTAGAGGAGGTTGGAGGAGGTTAGAGGAGGTTAGAGGAGGTTAGAGGAGGTTGGAGGAGGTTAGAGGAGGTTAGAGGAGGTTAGAGGAGGTTAGAGGAGGTTAGAGGAGGTTGGAGGAGGTTAGAGGAGGTTAGAGGAGGTTAGAGGAGGTTAGAGGAGGTTAGAGGAGGTTAGAGGAGGTTAGAGGAGGTTAGAGGAGGTTAGAGGAGGTTAGAGGAGGTTAGAGGCGCCACGCGAACAGGCCCTATGTATACTGTGCATGCGGACAGTAGAAACAATTTTACGAAACATTCACGCAACATTTGCCACAACTAAAATAATACTTGTGAATGCGTTTTTATAAATAGCTTTGTCTTGAAACTGGGATTTTAATAATTAAAAGAACAATGAACATTGCAAATTACAATACAAATGTTGGCCATTGCTTGATTTTTCGCTAAAAAATATTGTCTTAGATTTGTCTAATGTATTAAGTGAAATATATTATTAAGTAATATAGTGATAAAAATGATAAGTGATACAATATATATATTAAGTGAAATGTGTAGCTCTTGAGGTTTTTGTGAAATCGACTGAAATCGATGAAATCGATCAGATACCAAATCGGCGCAATGAAACTTTTGCTGACAAGGTGTGGTGTTAAAAGGGCTGGTAGATGAAAAGTGTATAGGTATCCTTTAAATCTGTATTTTTGCTGCCTCAATATCTTAGGATATGCATACCTATGGTTATCTTATAATGGTTTCTTGGCCAAAATGTTTGAGTATTGGTCATTGGATCTTTGATTTCTGGTTTGCATTGCATTAAATTTGTATTTCGCTTGCATGCTATACAGATGTTTTTCTGAAAATTTATATTTTGAGCTTTTTCCCAATTGAATCAGAAATGTCTCATTCATTGGTGTTCATGGTATTTGCCAACTAACTGAGTGTGCACCCACCTGTCAGTCCAAGTCACATCCACTATTATGAAGGTTTATGATGGTGCTGGAAAAAGATAAGGCACTAGGCCACAGAATTGCTACTTTCTGAAACTCCTTGTGCTCTTTGACATGCTCGTGTTTATGCAAAGGTGTGTTGGTGATAACCAAAGTTTGGTGACACCATTTATGATTTACTCCAGTCTCCACAAAGTTTTGACAGATTTGAAGGCATTTGCTTAATGTAAATGTAAAGCTGCTGTAGTTTCCGACTTGGCTACAAAGCCACCAAGCAACATGTTTGCAGATGCTCCAAACATGATATAATTGAAATGGTGTAAGTTGCTAGTACCATATTGTGCTTATGTTATACATTTATTAAATAACAAATCATCCCTATTCTTTAATGTTAAAGATATAGCAATAGTAGCCCTTCCTCAGATTGAATGCGTTTAACTTTTTAACCCTCGCCCTACGCTACGCTGACAGGCCCCCACCCCCTTGAGGTTTTTTCCTGAATAATGTTTTACACATGCGGTGCATCTTGCTGACATTTTCAGTAGCTGAGCTTACAACAATTATACGTATGCTGTAACAAATTTAATTTAAATTAATTAAGCAGTTTGGGAGATAATCATGTTTTGATGACGTCATGTTGGTAAAAAAATGATAATTATTTGAAAAATCGTAAAAAGCAGAGTTTTAAAGCAAATTGCAAACGCAATTCACCAAAGATACAAAATGGCACTCTCTTTGAAATTCCAATCTCGGATTTTCAAAATTTTGGGTTTTTGACCCCTAAAATGAAAAAACGGATTGTTTTGGAAAAATCCCTACAAAATCAACATTTTCGAAGATATTAGTAAAACCGGAATATATGTGAGAGAACTGAGTATGGACAATGCTCATACTAAATTTCAAAGCCATATCTTCATTTTTGACAGAGTGATGGCTCCCTAAGTGTAAGAAACTGATGACATCATTTTTTTAATAACTTTTGTGTGTGACTTTTTTGACAAGATACGAACAAATAATTACCTTTTCTGTATTTCTGAGCCAAAACTGGTCTAGGAACATGCCTTTTTATTTACATTTATCAATTTCTAATTTTGAGGTTTTCTGAAGAGCAAAATCGCTGTTTTGGACGTGGTAAATCCGAGGTCATTCACTTGACCTGGAAGGTCACCCGTTGACCTGAAACCTAAACATCGCACACTGTTAGATTCTTCTCATAACAGGTAACATGCGGGTTCTTACCGCATTGCTCTACGTTGCTTGGTTTGGAAGTTAACCGGGGGAGGGGGGGGGCTGTCAGCCCCCCCGTAGGACGAAGGTGAAAAAAGCTCCCGTAGGGCGAGGGTTAAATATATGTCAGAAGTAGTAGATGTTACTTGTGCAAGTATATTGGCCAGCTCCAGCTTCTTTTAAAGTTGGTGGGGAAAAAATCAATGTTGGTGGGGTAAAAACCAATGTTGATGGGGCAGTTACTTTTTTTCACCAAGTGAATAGGAAATTCCGCCCTTGCAGTTCAGAGGTCATCAAAGGTCAAAATGGCTATTTTTGGCAAAGCTGTTTTTCGCAAATAACATTGTACTCAATACAAATAGGGATAATTTTGACGTCTTCATGTTTGTTTCGTCAAAGCGCTTCGAATCATATTCATGTTGACCAGGTTAGGTCAACAATTAAATTTGACCTCAGGTCAAGGTCAAGTGATGACTCAAGTAGGTCATGTTGCATATTGAGAGACGTGACTCGATGAGACAAACACATTGGTACCAGTTTCACCTATTATCTTCATTCTGTCGAGAGTTATTCACAAAAAGGTGCTGGTAACCTCGGATGACCTCGGCTGACTCTGAAGGAGTCACTGAACAAAAATTGCACCTGGGTCATCAAGAATGGCCTATGATAACATGATCCATAAGTAATTGGGCTGCTATCATGCTTATCCTCGGAAAAGGAAGCATTTAAATATTTCCCATTGACTTATAATGGGGAGGTCACGAAATTGACTCGACCTTCTGGTCACCGATATAAAAAAAAACGAAATACACGAATTGTAGGTACATATGACCTTATGAAATCCTGTAAGTTTTAAACCGATCGGCCAAAAACTGTGGCTGTGGTATGACCACAAACGTTTGGGAGGTGGGGTCACGTGACCTGGCCTGGTGACCTGACCTGAGATGACCTGAGGTAAATTTGTTAGACTATGTTTGTAATTGATGCCCAAAGAGCTGGGCCAAATTTGGCGGTCCTGCGCGCCGCCGTTTTTCCGCTATTCATGAAAAACGGAGGGAGTGAAATCACCCCCACCCCCCCCCCCCCCCCCACCCCCACCCCCGGCCGTGCGCGTGTTAACTCGGCAACACCTGACTGGCAGAGGTACTTGGCCAGGATAACAGGTGGAGCGAGATCGATCGACATCCATTACCGCTCCGCAAACAACTCAGCATAAACAGTACGACACGGTTCGGTGAAGAGGTTGAAAAAAACAGCCGAACTTGTCGCATTTTAAACAGTTTTGAAGTCGTGCGGTGAAAAACAATACACAGATGTCGTAACTTTGTCGGAGACTTCCGAGGATCCGTTAAGAGAGACCTCCAGATCTAAGAGAGGATTTGTGAAGAACTGAGATCTCGAGTTTCTAAGCGCTCGCGGCAGTGTGATGTCTGTTGACTACAGTCACTCAGGGGCGGTCGCAGCCCTGGCCTTGGTGGGGAGACAACTTGGCAAAGGGGCTCTCGGTTGGTCTGAAAGGGCCCTCGGTCGTTGCGAGGGGCCCTACGCTGATTTGAAAGGGTATTTTTACACCTGAGGCTTGGTTTTTAAACTTGTTAGGGCTTTTAAACCCTATGGCTTATGTCGGTCTGAAAGCGGCCTTCAGACGATCTGAGAGGGTATTTTCAGGGATTGGGTATTCCAAGACAGATCGGCAGTGCCTACGTCCCTGTTAATATCCATGACAACGGATTTTCATCGAAACCTGAAATACAGTGCGCACTGTATTTCAGGTTTCGATGAAAATCCGTTGTCATGGATATTAACAGGGACGTAGGCACGTCACGAAAAGTGTGTGCTTGTGGGGGGGGGGGCAGTGAAACTTTGATCTCGTATAGAAAGAACCTCCCCCCCTCCCCCTATGCAATATGTATTGGCATATTCGGGCTCTTCCAGTCTTGGCGAACCTTTTGCCATAAAACAAAACCACCGACGAAAATAAAATATTTTAGAAGAAAAAATGGCCGAAGGTGCCCCCCCCCCCCCCCCTGTTCCTACGCCCATGTTGGTACCCCTGTAGCTCAGTTGGGAGAGCGCCGGGCTTCTGACCTCACCCGGTAGTGGCAGCCCGGGTTCGAGTCGCTTCGGCGCTCGCTATTTGCCCCTGACTGGGATGGCCTGTGGCCGGTGGCAGCGGTCACACTCAAGGTCAGGTGACGTCAGAGGGCGGGGCGGACCGTGTCAGGTATGTCGGGCACGTAAAATTTTCGCTTCTAAATTCTGCCGGACGCCAGGAATTGCTTGATCGGGTGGTGGAGTCAGGGCCTGCGCAACAAGCTATGCTTAGCGCGGGGCCTGACCTCGGAAATCCATCCATTCAAAATCATTCGGACTAAATTTGGAAAAAAAGAAGAAAAAAGGTACATGAGGCGCTTTATCACGTTTTGACAAGCTTCAGCTCCCTTGATGGAGCAGTTACTGAGCTATTGCCACCGGCATTTCCGTGAGGTCACGATGCAAGGCTTTCTTCTAAGCCAAAACGCTGCCTCCGATTAACCTTCGCCCTAGTGTGGGTCATTTTGACTCTCCTTGAGTTTTTTTCTTTCTCGGGAATAGCGTGATAACGGCGGCGTACAGCGCCACCAAAATCGACATAGATCTTCGGGCATCAATAATCCACATATTGTGTATTTTTACCTCGGGTCATCTCAGGTCAGGCCATCAGGTCACGTCGAGTGATCCTTGCCTCCAAAAATAGTTGCGGTCGTGCCAAAGTCACGGGGGTTGATCGAACAATTTGAAACTCACAGAAGTTAATCAGAGCATATGTATCGACAATTCGTTTAACTCCTATATTTTGTATAGCGGTGGCCAAAGGGCAGGTCAATTTCGTGACCTACCCATTACAAGTCAGTGGGAAAATATATAAATGCTTCCTATTCAGAGGATATGCAATACCTAGATCAGGCCAATTATTGCGGAATCATGTCACTTTAGCTCACTCTTGACCCAGGTGCAACTATTGCTCAGTGACCTATGCAAGGTCAGCTGAGGACATCTGAGGTCATTAACACTTTTTGACTCTTTATATAATGAATATAGAGACGTGCAACTCGCATTACTGTCTTGCTAAGATGCGTCTCCCCATATGCAACATTGCCTACTGGGTCCACAAATGACCTTGACCTGAGCTCAAATTTTGAACTTGACCCAATCCGATCATCGTGAATACAGTTCGAAGTGCCTCGAAGAGACAAACACGATAACGTTGAAATTATTGTCCTATCTTCATTAGGTAAAACGTTGTGCACGAGAAAAAAAACTTCTTGGAGGAAAAAGTCAGCATGACATTTGGTGACTTCTGAAGCCCTAACTGTTAACATGAGCTAAACATTGATTGTTTTTTCCGTTTTTTTCCTAGCTATCATAGTGCCATATTTTGAGTTTTTGGAGTTTCATATTTGGAGTTTCTGGAGCTAAGTCCTAAAGTTGGAAAATTTCGTTTTTGATGACCTCCGGTGACCTCAATTTTGATCTGACCACAAACATGACTGAAGTGACTTCGATTGGGCCCTCGGCGTCTTTAAAAGGACCGCTGGTTGACCTGAAAGGGTCCTTTCCCAGCCTGAGAGGGTGTTGCAATGCCTGATGGGTCGTTATCAGGCGTCTAAGAGCCTTATGACGGTCTGTGAGTCCCTTTCTATGCTTAAAAGGGCCCTTGGTCGGCCTGCAAGGGCCGTCAAGCGGCGACAGGGATTTTTGCTGGTTTGAGAGGGTATTTTTTCAGAGAGCCAATCTGAACTCCATTGGGCCCGTCTGACCTCCATAGGTCCCGCTCTGACCTCCAGAGGGCCCACTCTGACCTCCCGCCCATTCTAACATCCACAGTTCCACCTCTGGCTTCCAGAGTGCCCATGTGGCCTCCAGGGAGCCCACACTGACCTCAGGAGGCCCACTCCTGCCTCTAATAGGACCCACTCTGACTCCAGAGGCTTCCAGAGGGCCCCTCTGGATATTAGTGGACCTCCTCTGGCTTCCTGGGGGCCCACTCTGACCTTCATATGGCCCACTATGGCTTTCAGAGGGCGCTCTCAGGCTTCCACCTCCAGAAGGTTTACTCCTACCTCCATAAGACCAACTCTGATCTCCAGGGGGCCCTTCTGGCTTCACGGCGGACACTCTCGCTTTCAGAGGGTCCACGCTGACGGTAGCCTCCAGAGGGCCCCTCCGGCATCCAGAGGGCCCCATGTGACCTCCAGAGGGCCTATTATAACCTCCAGAGGGCACACTCTGGCCTCTACCTCCAGAGGGCCCACTGCTGCCTCCACCTCCAGAGGGCCCTCTTCAGTCCCCATAGGCCCAATTCTGCCTTCCTGAGGGCCCCTGACTTCCAAAGGGCTCAATCCTTCCTCCAAAGGGACCACTCTGGCTTCCAGAGGGCCCAGTTCTGCCTCCAGAGCGCTAACTCTGACCTCCAGTGGGACCTCTCTGGCTTTCAGAGAGGCCACTCTGACAGAGAGAGGCCTAGTCTGACCTGTGAGGGCCCACTCTGGCTTGCAAAGGGCCCATTTGGACGCCATAGAGCCCCTTGGCCTTCGAGTGCTCCTTTGGCTTTCAGAGGGACCCTCTCCGGCCTCCATAGGGCTCACCACTCTGGCCTTCAGAGGGCCCTTCTGGCTTGACGGCGGCCATTCTCGCTTTCAAACGGCCCACTCTGACTTCCAGAGGGCTCACTCCGGCCTCCAGAGGGCCCCATGTGGCCTCCACCTCCAGAGGCCCCACTCCTGCCTCCAGAGGGCTACATCTGACCTCCAGAAGGCCCCCTGCCTTCAAGAGGGCCCACTCTGCCCTCCAGATGACCCACTATAGCCTTCAGAGGGCCCACTCCTGCCTCTAGAGGGCCAACTCTGGCATAAAGTGGGCCCCCTCTGGCTTCCAGAGGGCCTATTTTGAGCTCCAGAGGTCACATTTTGACATGCAGAGAGCCCACTCTGGCTTTCAGAGGGCCTCTTTGGCCTTCAGAGGGCCCCTTTGGCCTTCAGAGGGCCCTTTTGGCCTTCAGAGGGCCACTTTGGCCTTCAAGGGGCCCTCTCCGGCCTTCAGAGGCCCATCGAGATACCATTGGGCCCCCTCTGACCTCCAAAGGGCTCATTCCGGCCTATTATGGGCCCACTTTGCATGTCCGACCTCCAGAGGGCCCAATTAGGCCTCGAGAGGACTCGCTTTAGCCTGCAGGGGCCATTCTGGCTTCCAGTTGGCCTCCTCTAGAAGTGACTTGGGGGGGGGGGGGCAAAAGATATGTTAGCCCCCTCATGGGCCTTTGAGGGGGGGCATGGCTTGGATGTCTCCCCCCCTGCGACCGCCTCTGCAGTCACTAGCGATGTGTGGCAACATGCAGATCCCAAACAGCTCCCAGCGCCCAGTTACTGGGATAGGTGCGGGCCGGTTCCGGTAGCATTTGGTCCGGATGCGGGCCTGTTCCGGTCGTTGGGAAGCATCGAACAGAATCTATTTTTGACTACTTCTCTGAAATTAGACTAGGGAGGCTTGATCTGTGATCTCCAAGAAGGCATGTATGCATGTATTTGCTTACGAATCATTCCATATAAATGGCTTAACCCGCGCGGCGCTGGGGTGGGGGGGGGGGGGGGTAAATTCCCCCCCCCCCTCCCGGTTTTTCTCCATAACTTGAAAACGATGAAAGTTATCGAAGTGAAACTTTCGGTACCTTATGCTGCATTAGTGCTACGTCTTCTGACAACATTTTTGGTTTAAATTGGTCAAGTAGTTCGGCAGATAATGACGTTTTAGTGACGTCATGTCATGCATTTTTGGTGGAAAAAGTTAAATGTTTGTAAAATCGTTAAAAATTGAATTTTGATGTAAATCGCAAAATACAAGCGTAAAAAAGAAGGAAATAACATTCCCTTCCTAATGTCGATCTCAGATTTGAGAAATTTTGCATTTTTGACCAAAACAAACAAAACACTTTTTTTGGAAAATTTCCACAAAAGTATTTGTTTTTTTTAAGATATTTACAAAACGGGAAGATATATTAGAAAACCAAGTATGGAATATATCCAAACCAAATTTCAAAGCAATATCTTTATTTTTGACTGACTTATGGCTCCCTAAGTATAAGTAACTCATGACGTCATTTTTTTGTAAATACATTTTATGGCTTTTAATGACCAGATACAGACAAATAAATGCTACTGCTGTATTTCTGAGACAAAGTTGGTATAGACACATGCCTTTTATTTGTATTAATCAATTTTAACTTTTTACCTTTATGTGACCCGACCTTGATCTTCGGGCCATTATATGGGGTCAGGTTGTGAAAATGGTCGCTACTATTGAATTATACGTGTAACATAAACGATACATTATGTGTCGTTTGGCTTTCGTAGAACTGTGACCTTTTGTGACCTGACCTTGACCTTTGCTTACAATTTCACTTTCGCGTATACGGGAGATGCATGAAACCTTTGAGAGCACCTTGTGCGATAATGGTCGCTAGCTAAGGCTTTTGATGGAAAGTATGGCCCAAAAACTAAAATACCTTAAGTTTGACCCTTTGACCTGATCTGACCTGACAGGTGACCTTATTTTAAGAATTTCTGGTCTGCAATATATTTGGTTCCTTGAGAGCTTTCGATCGCCGCCTTGTGCGTCTCGCTGCGTTCATTGGTTCGGAAGATACGAGGGGGGGGGGGGTACAATTTACACACACACACACACACACACACACACGCGCGCGCGCGCGCGCGCGCGCCACACGCACACGCACACGCACACGCACACGCACACGCACACGCACACGCACACGCACACGCACACGCACACGCACACGCACACGCACACGCACACGCACACGCACACGCACACGCACACGCACACGCACACGCACACGCACACGCACACGCACACGCACACGCACACGCACACGCACACGCACACGCACACGCACACGCACACGCACACGCACACGCACACGCACACGCACACGCACACGCACACGCACACGCACACGCACACGCACACGCACACGCACACGCACACGCACACGCACACGCACACGCACACACGCACGCACGCACGCACGCACGCACGCACGCACGCACGCACGCACGCACACACACACACACACACACACACACACACACACACACACACACACACACACACACACACACACACACACACACACACACACACACACACACACACACACACACACACACACACACACACACACACACACACACACACACACACACACACACACACACACACACACACACACACACACACACACACACACACACACACACACACACACACACACACACACACACACACACACACACACACACACACACACACACACACACACACACACACACACACACACACACACACACACACACACACACACACACACACACACACACACACACACACACACACACACACACACACACACACACACACACACACACACACACACACACACACACACACACACACACACACACACACACACACACACACACACACACACACACACACACACACACACACACACACACACACACACACACACACACACACACACACACACACACACACACACACACACACACACACACACACACACACACACACACACACACACACACACACACACACACACACACACACACACACACACACACACACACACACACACACACACACACACACACACACACACACACACACACACACACACACACACACACACCAGCGCCGCGCGTTCGGCTTGAGACCCCAGCGCTGCGCGGGCTAATGTTAGATTCGAGTGAATGGGATACAAGTTGGGCGATAAAAACGAAAAACACGACAGACAAATTAAAACACGCGACACACAAAATAAATCATGGTATGTTAATAAACAAACGTATACGAAGTCAGGCTTTCAAACACCGTCGTCACAATTATCGAGTTGGGATTTGAGCACGGCGAGGCACCGGGAGAACATAACGGACGGCGTCAGGTGGTTCCAGGACGAGGCCGCCCTGTAGGAAGAAGCCCTGCTTGACATAGACAGCCGGAAAGCGGGTAGCTCTAAAGCACCAGCCACCGCAGCCCGCGTGAGGCGCTCACTCACAGCGGTGCGAGGGGTGAACAGCGATCGGACCGCTGCCGGGGCGCGGGGATTGTTTAAAGGGAAATAATGACCTTTTAATTGATGTATCTGCATTATTTTATTACATATATGTATGGTATCAAATTGATCGCATCTCAATTTGGAAGTGAAATAACAACTTTTTTAAATTACATTTTGGGAAATTAAAAATATGTCCTTATATATGGTGACGAACAGTATGATCCAGCACTAAATTCACTATTTCTGGTTTGAATGTTGATTTGTAAACACGTCATAGGGCTGGCCCTATGAGGCTGGCCCTCAAATAATCCAAGGCCAGGGGCAAACAAATCCGATAAAAAAAACATGAAGTAAGTGCGCCAAGAAGCATGACAACGTCCCTGATTGGTCAATGCAACAAATCGCCGACACTAAATAGGTCGTTGTTGGCATAGAGATCTTATATACATAGAGAGGCCCTTCCCATGTTAAACACTTATTTTCGCGGCGTTTCATTGGAGGTTTTTAAGCTCCTTTTTTGGGAGGACTTGGTGCTCGTGATACATTTGGTTCATGTCTTCCATTGGTAGGGATGCCTATAAGCTTACAATTTACAACGCTCTCCGGAGCTGAGGGAGTAGAAGTTAAGTTTTCTTTTCCTCCTAATTTACATCATACATGCAGGGGCGCAACCACGTCCAAAAAGTGGTACGGACAAATTGCCGTTGGGGGCGCCATCGCTCATCGCCAAAAAAAAACTCGCAATATCACAAATGTGTCATCTTTTTAGATGCAGTGTATGTATGTATGTACATACCTGTAATCTACTGTAGTACTGCAAAAAAATGTCTCCATCCCCATAATCAATATGAGACCACTGGCGGATCCAGCCTCTCTCCGGGGGGGGGGGGATCTTTTTGTGAAAAAAAGTACCTCCATTTTTACCCTCCGCGGATTTGGGCCGGTCACCTTATTTTGGTATTCGAGCTTAGAAGAAAAAAAAACTTTTTCGGAGAGAAAAAAAACAATACGCGATATTCCGTAGCATATACACATATAAGTAATAATAACGTTTATCTCCAACCAACTCGCAGGTGCGTCGCCGATAATTTTTAGTGGGGGGTCGGCTGAAATGAAAACAAAAATAACACCCATTTTTTCTGCATGTATTTAAGCCTTTGCAGCATTTTTAATGTGGATTTTCATATTATGGTAGGTACTTGTTATTTAGCGCCGCCAAGCAGCGCGATTTTTTACGGGTTTGCCTGATAACACCCAGAAATATAGGCGGTGGGTCTTGTAGAGGATAAGAAGGTAAAAAATGTAGTCGTTAAATTCAGCGTTACGACGAACCGAAGACGATGACGATGACTTCGTTATGACGATGGCCACCGATGCGATGCCACGAAGCGGCGTGACAATTGTAATTTTAGGTCGTGGAAAACAAAATTGTAATATTGGAATCAGACCATGATTGGAGCCAAGTCTCAGGTAACCCCTTTTCGTGGTTGCACATCTCGGTATGATAAAACATATTGAAATGAAGGTAGTTTTGCATATACGTACATTAGCCTCGGATAGTAAATCACGATGACCGGTGGCAGTTAGCGTTCAATAGTACACATGATAATAATAACAATCTGATATACAATCTGATAGATAATAATATGATACTCATGCCGTCCAGAACCGCAGTGCAGTCCTGGTACTGCGCCGGGTCTTTTTTGCATCGTTCCGCGAGGGCATTGAGCATGGGTATTGAAAAACCCGGCTTATCATTTATCGATGCCATCCATTTTGCCCATGTTCTCTAATGAGGCAGGCAAACACCAGCATTTCTGACGTACTCGTAAGCCTTTCCGCTATGCATGTGCAAGGTCAATGCAAAGTCCTTCTGCTCCTCGGTGTACTCCTTCATCGGGCGGTTGAAAAGGTCGACTGGAATGTCAGAATAAGCCTCTAGTTTTATCTGTGCGTCTCGGTTTAAGATACGCTGTTCCTTCAGCTTCCCGAGCACTGATGCCATTGAATGGCGTAATCGCGTTTCGCGCTTGTTGACGCTATCGTGCTTGTTTTGGTGCTCTTTAACTTTAACGACAAGAACGTCGATGTGTCTTTTCAACACTTTGGCGTCTGGCAGGTCTGGGTGTGATCGGATGTTACGTCTGTTGTGTTCTCAGCATTGACAACTGACTTTCTTGGCACAGCACCTTCTAGCAGGCGGACATGACTGCCGTACCTCTTGGTCACTGCTGGGTCAAAATAGGAGCACACCCTGTCGCTTTCGGTCGGCTTCATGTCATATCAAATGTATCACTTATCCCGCCTGGTATTGCTCATATATATACAAGCCTAACATCTTATAAACAAAACACTTACTCCGTTTTATGTTTGTTAATATTCACGGCAAACTTTGGTATTGCTAACAGGGAATGCGCCAAATCAATTTGTCTGCATCAATTTGATTGCCTACAACCAAAATAAAAATGTTCAATCGTGTCCATTGTTTTTCTGGGGACCTCTCTTAGAAAAACAATGGCCAATCTCTCAGAAAATAAATACAAAACATAGAAAAGTCGTCTTTGTGAAAGAGGTCGCTGACAATGCCGCACGATATTTAGACGCATATTTCTTGCTTAAATTCCTCCAATGAAACGCCGCGATTTCAAGTGTAGGGCCTCTCTATGTATATAAGATCTCTATGGTTGTTGGGTGCATAAGTGAACTTCCGATTTCATGGCCATTTTTGTACTTTTCATGATTATTTTTTTGAAAAATGCTTATTTTTAATGATTAGCTTAAAGGGAAATGATGACATTTTCTCACACATTACTTGAAATCGACAGACGAAACCAAACTATGTTGTAAATTCATCACATTCTGCATAAAACTTTCCTACCGAAAGATATTTCAACAACGTTAAATTTCTAATTCTAACAACGTTGAACAGATTGATACAAAAGCGCCAGATGATGATGACTTGATGATGATGATGATGATGATGACTTTCCAATTGTGGAGGGAAAATACCGATCATAAACTCTTTAAGAAGTATTTGTACTTGCTTTTTAATTTTTCCAAACTTCCAACTTTGAATTAGGGAATAATTGTATTTAATTCTTGAATTTAGATCACATCATTGCAATGCCATAACGGTAGCCAAAGAAATTGTTGCTAACAAAATCAAAAGGTCATTATTTTCCTTTAAGCCTAGTATTATATACAGCAAGAGACAAAACAAAACAAAACTACTAATGTTGAAAATACATGAACCAATTGTCAAAAATTGAGGGTCGTAACCAGTAACTAGGCCGTCGTTGGGTGCATAAGTTAACTGCTAATTTGCTTACCTTTTTATTCAATTTGTGTTGATTTTTAATGGCAGTAGGGCACATAATCACGATAAACATAGTGGAAGACATATTTTCCATACCATTTCGTCAAAATGCAATACCGGATTTTGGTGAACACCGAAATTCGTTACCAAGTACTTGAGAGTACCGGTCGTTAAAAGTGTGGAACGCTTATCAATTTTAACTTGAAATATCTTTCGGTAGGAATGTTTATAGGCAAAATGTAATAAATTTACAATATATTTTGGTCTCGTCTGTCGATTTCAAGGAAAACTCCATTTTTGTTGGAAAGGTCATTATTTCTCTTTAACCCTATTCCCTACGGGCGGCCAGAATTACGTTAACCTGCGGAGGGCAGATTCTGCCCCCCCCCCCCCCCAGAGGTCTCGAGAACCGCTCGATCTATTTCGATGGGGAAAGAGCCATTCGATTCGTCATGACAAGATCTCTCTTATAGGACCCCTAAATTTTTGTTTTGTTCAAAAATCCAAGGCCAGGGGCAAAAAAAATCAGAAAATGTTGGGTGGTTTTTTGAAAGGTCATTGCGGCCATGTGGCTCTACCGATTTGCATGCTCCAAACGTTTTTGAACTTCAAATGTACTGGTCTTTAATATATTAAAAGACAAAAAAATAGGCGTATTCAGGGAATGTAAAATGGGGGGATTTTCTGGAAAACAAATATGTGCCGTTCGTGATTGTTTGGAACGACATGAACGTCACATGTGGGCATTATATGCCGTAATTTGTTAAATTTGATATATTGCGCATAGGCGGATCCAGGAAAAACATGGGGCACCATGCACGTAACGCTTTTATCATCTTACTAATTTGAAGTTGGACCTAATTTGAGGGTGGGTATCGCCTCCCATTTTTTTATCCTGAGTGCGCCTCTGCCCCCAAAACATGTACAATCCCAGTATATATGATGCATATTGCATTGAAATTGTTTCTGACGCATTTATTGCACTGCAAACCACGAAGGAAGTATTCGCTGCAAAACCGCATTCGTAACACCCTCCCAAAACAGGAGCCTGGAACCGCCTCTGCTGGGCCGATTTTTTTTTCAAAATTTTGACACAACACGCGCCATTCAATTTTGGGAAAAGTCACAAAGTTTCAGGACGAACAGGACGAACGAACAGGATCTAACAGTTTAGAAGCGGCAAGTGAAAAATCACCGGGAGAGGCAGAATCTGCCCCCCCGCGCAGGGAATAGGGTTAAAGGGAATGTTTCACCTTTCTGAAAGTTGTCAAATATGCACTGGTTATAGTCGAAAATATGAAGTAAGTGCTGCTGAAAACTATTTGATTTTTTATATCTCGAAAAGTCACTTAACCTTATACAAATTCAGTTTATAACTTTGGAATGATGAAGTCATTATCGAGCGACAACTTGTAGACCGTCGCTGATTGGCTGACAAGTGGGATTGGCTGAAAAGTTGTTTGTCAGCCAATCAGCGGCGGGACTAGCCCCATTTTGCAAATACGAAATTAAATTGCTTAAAAACGGCTAAGTTTTGGGGAAAATGACATTAGCATTTTCGACATTTAAATAACGGCCAAAGATAATGGCTATCTCAGTTCAAAACCAATACAAAGGTGAAACATTCCTTTTAAGGCCCTGTAGACGCCGATACAGTCGCAGCGCGCAACGAGGTCGCGTATAACGCGCCAGCCTAGCGACTCCACGACCGGTGAGATATGATCACGACCCCGCGCACCCGAGACGATCCTTGCCGCGAAATTTATCACCTTTTGTACCCGGCTGAGGTGGCAGGCGGCGGTCCCGCCCCAGACGGAGAGGCAGTACAGTATGTGGGGGAACACGTGTGTCTGTATAAGGAGTTTGCGGGTCTCGGGTGTTAGGTGATGACCAATTGTATACAGACAGAACAGTATGGAGTTTCACTTTTTGACTAAATTGGAAATGTGCTCCTCCCAGAACAAGTTTCGGTCCATGGTGACCCCCAGCTTCTTCACGGACGGCAAGGGAGAACGGGTTAACCAGAGCATTGTCAAATCATGTAATCAGAGCTACCCCTGGACATTGGAGTTCAACCTTTGACAGCGCACCATTAATGCGGCAGACCGTGGCCAGCCTAATTAATAATCTAACACAACAGCTGATCATGAAGTACCAGCCTGGTGCCTGATCCTTGTCCTGGCTGACAAAGCACCCGTGCCCCCTCGCCTAGTGGGTAAACAACAGAGAGAGCAAAATACGCCTGTTGCCCTCCAGTTCCGCGGCCGCCAAGTCATAACGCCGGCAACGGAACTCATTTGGTTATGTAATTTTCTGGAGTCCACCTCGGACCCCTCATCCAAAGCTTAATTTGCAGTATATTTGGTTATCGCCAGGAAATAAGGAACCTGTAAGGAATCACGCATTTTTGCTGACAAACAACTATAAATCAGTGTTCAGTTGTACTCATAGGTGTGGATTTATATACTTTTGGGGTGGCCCTCGCCCCCCCCCCCCACAATGTTGTTCGGCCACCCAAAGGTGCTCTCCCACCCAATGTTTTTTTTTCTGGCCACTGGCGTATCCAAGGGGGCCGGAAGGGCCAAGTCCCCAAAACGCCTGAAGTCGACAAAAAATGACGCATTTCCTAATTTAAGCGAAATCGACGCAACCTTTACTAAGAAAGTTGTGTTTAAATCACCTATTGACGTATGAAGAAGCGACATTGGATGAGTTGTAGAATTGTGTGATTTTTGGGGGGAATTTGGCCCCATTTTTTACCGTTCTGACAAAACCATTATTCATGTCGAAGCGTAGTTTGTGAGATGTGAGATTAACCGCGAGATACGTTATAAGACGATATAAACGATAGATAGACTTTACCACTTTAGCTTTGTGTGCCTCGTTTTACATTTCAAGGGATACTGTACGGGTCGGATCTTAACAGAGTAAAATGATAAATCAATGATGAATCAAGGAGTGTACCGACTAAATGTGTTTATCTTCACCTAAAATTGTTTGTGAGTCGGAAATTAATCGCCTAAGAAAAAACGCTGAAACGGCTAAGTAGAGTGACAGCTCTGGAGGTCGAGTGTGCCATCGGGAGGCCAGAGTGGGCCCTCTGGAGGGGAGGCCACAGTGGGCTCACAGTAGGCCAGAGTGGGCCCTCCGGAGGCCACAGTGGGCTCACAGTAGGCCAGAGTGGGCCCTCTGGAGGACAATGTGGGCCATCTCGAGGACAATGTGGGCCCTCTCGAGGACAATGTGGGCCCTCCGGAAGTCGCAGTAGGCCATCCGGAGATCAGAGTGGGCCCTCTGATCCAGAGTGACCAGAGTGTGCTCTTTCTGGATGGAGGCCAGAGGGGCCCCTGGAGGCCAGGGTGGGCCCCCTAGAGGCAAGGGTGGGCCCCCTGGAGGCCAAAGTGGGCCCTCTGAGACCAAAGTGGGCTCTTTGGAGGCCGTAAGCCAGAGAGTAGGCCCTCTGTAGGCCATGGTTTGTCCCTGGAGGCCAGCCAGAATGACCCTCTGAATGGCAGATTGGACCCTCTGGATGCCAAAGTAGGTCCTCTGCAGGTCAGAGTGAGCCCTCTGGAAGCCAGAGTGGGCCCTCAAAAAGCCGGCCAGAGTGGGACCTCCGGAGACCACATGGTGACCCTCTGGAAACCAGATTGTGCCCTCTAGGGGTGGCCTGAGTGGGCTCTCTGGATGCCAGAGTTGGCCCTCTGGAAGCCAAAGTAGGCCCTCTGGACGTCACTGAGAAAGCTCTAATTGATCTAAGGAAGCATGTAGCTTGGCCTGAAAAAGTCTAGCATTTGTTTGTATTTTTAGATTGAGGTCGAAGTTTAGAGGCTAGCATTATAGTTTTGAAAATTGCGATTGGTGCTTCAGTCCACAGCCAATAGCGTAGTCAAGGGGTCTAGGGAGTTATGACCCATCCTGGAGGGCAGACTTGTGCTTGATTCCAGTGGAATCGAATCCGATTCCGGAATCGATTCCGTTTGTACTGGAATCGGAATCGGATTAGATTCCGTTGGCATCTGAGTGGAATCGGAATTAAGTGGAATAATTCATTTTAAGAAAATTATGGAATAGAAATCGGAATCGATGGCTATTTCAAGCGATTCCGTTTTATTTTCGAAAAAAATCACTCTGGCCATGAATGTAAGCTTCTCTGAAGAAAATTTGTTCCGTTGAACATGAATAGCTGAAGCAAAGTTAGGGATGATTTGTTACCCAATGAAAGTCAAAACATGCTCAGTAATTCTATTTTTAAGTGGAAACATAGGTAAAATGATATTCACTTATGACAATAGCTGTTTTCACGAATAATTTTTCGTTTGGGGCGATTGGGGCGTTTGGGGCGATTGGGGCGATTGGGGCGATTGGGGCGTTTGGGGTAAATAGGTATATAGCTCGTAGGAACACGGCTTTTCCAGGTGATCTTTGGTATCAATCGCAACTTTATGAATTAATGCATTTTTCTGGAAATTCCATTTTAATGATAACACCATAGTTTACTTAAAATTAAAAATTCATCTTAAACTAGCTCTGGTGTTGCCAGACGGCTGGGGTGTTTGTGCGACGCCGTCTTGCTCGAATCCCGGAAGTGGCTGGTTCGGGAAATGGTTATATTTTGCAACGACATGGTTTTCAGGAATAATATCTTATTGCAATTAAATCTAGATGAATTAGTCCATTCATATTTGCCGTCATATTCACTTCTGAAAGCAAGGATTAATGATAATTAGCGATGTCGTTTTGATCATTTGCTGTAAGATGACGGGAATTCTGGCTCCGGCTCTGCGCTGGCTCTGCGCAGGCGCCACCGCCCGGTCACCATGGCGACGGGACGGCCCGTCGCCTGACGTCACGTTGCACACGTGGTTCCGGCGCCGGCCGGCTGGTCACCATGGCAACAAGCCGGCCGGTCGCCTGAAGTCACGTTGCGCATGCGCAGAGCCGTGGTCTGCGCCCAGCAATGGCGCCCGTTCGATCTAGAGCATCCATTTTTGAGTTTTCAGTACCAGTGGCTCCAGAAAACCCGCGTGTTTCATGGGTTTATAAGTGCTTTTTCTGAGGTCTTTTCAGGTTTGTGTGAGATTCATCTATTAACCAATTAATCAAATCAAAAGCATTTGGTGTGATTCGAAATGCGTAAGGATTGTTCTGGTTTTCGGAAACCAACGAAGATACCGCTCTAAATTGGACGATCTCAGCGGGATGGAGCGACGTTGAATTAAGGTCTGTTATACTTTTGACATTTGATTGCGTTTTTCATCATGATGTTATATTTCCTTGTCATTATTATCTTCAGCTTTGCCCTAACTAACTGTCAATTGCGTATTTTATTTAATCAAAGCTGATTATCTAGTATACTTTTTAACCTCTTTTGGGGCGTTTTCAGTATGTTTTGTAGAAGGAACTAACACAACCCAAAACTGCCAGATTTGCTCATGAATGTGAATATTCGAAGCAAACTAGCGGTAAATATTGCATTGTAAGAGCATATACTTATATATGAATTCATAAAATTGTGATTGATACCGAAAATCACCGGGAAAAGCTATGTTCTTATAAGCTATAGACCCATTTACCCCAAACGCCCCAATCGCCCCAAACGCAAAATCCTTCGTGAAAACGGCTAATGTTATGCTTATTGTACCGTACATGCCATAATATTATATCTTTCAAGGCATTGATTTCTCCCATGTACCTATCATATTACAAATAGCAGCTTGAAATATGTCCATGCACCTTGGTTATAGGTAAGTATAGATATTATATATCGTTTTGAACCTTCGTTAGACTTTCACATTTTTGAACTATCACGATTTTGCAGCACAGGCCAGTTTTTCAGCAAACTTCATGAAATTATTTTAGTTTTGTATATCAAAATATCCATATTAAATATAGCTGTGTATTATATTGAATATGTCGATTCGTGTCATTCGTGCCATTCGTGTCATTTGTACAAAATGTAAGAATGATCGGACATTTTTGGGGCAGCCAGTATAATAACATTGGAATCAATGGAATCGGATTCGGAATCAAGCTTTTTAGGTGCCCTGGAATCGGATTCGTAATCGATTCCTCTAATAAAATATATATTGGAATCGGAATCGGAATCAGACCCAGCTGGTTTGGTATGGTATCGGACTCGATTCCGCTAAAGCGGAATCAAGCACAAGTCTGCTGGAGGGTAACCGAGGTCGGCTTGAGGGGGCCATTGATCGGCCTGAGAGGGCCCTCGGTCGGCCTGAGAGGGCCCACTACGGATTTGACCAACCCTGACAAGGTGGGTTCGAGACGCTTCGGCGCTCGCTATTTGCTCCTGGCGGGGATAAC
>JAXIVJ010017082.1:0-27068 GCA_036785665.1 Chirona hameri | reverse complement strand
GGAAATCAACCCCCCTGCAGTTCGTGTTCGGCGTAAAGCCCCTGCAGTGCGCGGGTTAAGGGTACGCAACAATCAACAAAGTGCTATTTTAGAGGGCTATAATTTGTTGTTGGTGCATGATACTTGGATACTAATAAAATGTATTGTGCCTGAATCTGCAATGTGTAAGGATAACCCAAATATGAAATTAAGATATTTGGCCCCACGGTTAAGCTCTCGACAGCAATAGATTGAAGACATGTCTCCCGGGGCAAAGCCGAAATAGCACTTGACAAATTTGGTGGTGCCAAAATTTGGTCTTTGAAAGAATGTCTTTCTATTTCCATAAGCATTTTCTCCTGAATGGCATCCTTCAAATTGGATAACTGGTTGCAACACTCGCATATACCAAGTAAAAATGTGTGGTTTTAAATATTGCTGTGTTTGCAAGTCTGCAGAATATTTTAGTCTGTGACTGCTTACAATGGGATTGTAATCCGTAAACACTTCGATAATCTATCTATCGTTTCTATCGACGATAGAAACGCTTAAAGTTCATAAACTTTAAGTTTGAAGTAAGAGCTGCATTGACTCATTCGGGATTACCCACAATTTTGGGGCAAAACCGAAATTTTACCTTTTCAGAGATTTTGCTTTGTAACAGCTGAATTCTATCTGATGACTCGAATGTCAAACCTGTTTTTGATGGCCAATTGGCGTGGCTTGTCAATGATAGGTGTAGATATTCTGTAGAGTGATTTGTCTCTGCTACAGGGATCCACACGGAAATGTGTTGGCGTTCCCCCAGTCTCCCCTAATAATAAATCATCTAGATTTGACAATTAATGATGCATGGGACTTTCTGGCCTGTGGTATTCTGAAATATTATTGGTGTTGTTAGGCAGTCATTGTTTACAATAGGCCAGGTCACCTGACACGATGTGAGCATTTCTATAAGTGATTCGCTTTTCTTGTTTTGTGTTTCATTACACTAACGTGAATTAAAGTTGTTATGTTTTGCCTTTTACCTTTTTTCAGGGAGATGTTTGAGAATTGTACAGCACCCAAACATCAGAAGATGTCAAGTTCTGAACATCAAGTGCTAACTGAATTACTCATCAAAAAGGATGCTGATCTTAAAGCAGCAATGAAGGTACGGTGTTAATAACCTCAACATACTTGTACTCTTTCAAGAACGAACACGCCACTCAGTCTGGTAGTCCCGTTCTAACACAATTATTGTTTAGAGACAGGCCCTATTTGTTTTGGGTATAGGGTTAAGTGTGTGCTGACCACCCAGTAACGGTCGAGTTCATCCTTAACAAACGATCTGTGTACACGCCGAGAAACAACGGGAATGCCCCTTGACTTCGGTTTCGGTTTGCCCCTTGTAAAAATCCGTGGCACGGCCACTGGCACGAGTTTGACATAGACATAGACATAGACTTGACGAGGAATCCGGTAAGGTACAGGCGCAACTCCACACTGTAGGACTAAAATGTAAACAAATAATTATTTTTTATCGTCTGTGCAAACTTGCCAATTGATACCACGTTCTCCTGAGGCCAATAATGAGTATGCCAAATTACATTGCGATCCTGTGAGTTTTGGTCGCCCGGGCCCCCAAAATCAGTGACACGCCCCACCCATAGTCAAACATCGAAATCGTCCAGACCTCCGCGTGCGCTCATCTGAAAGCTCTTGTTGAGTACAATAAACTGTTCAGTCTAAATGCTTTATGTACAGTCGGTCTAATACATATCTTCCTTTGCCACCACGTGGCGCTACGGTCGCGATAGGCACGAAAAAAGGTGGCTTCCCACCGTAGGTTGGTACCCATTGTGGCTGCCTGACAGGTGCGTGACCTGGGGAGGGGAGGAAGTGCGGGTTGGTGTGGGAAGGGAATGCGCTGCGACCCGGGTGGTGGTCAGAGCTGTTTGTCTCGAGGGTCAAGAGGTCAGCTATCCAGAGCCAGCGGATATCTAATATCGGAGACGATAACAGTTCTTCGCACATTAGCGTAAATGGCGCAGTCGGTACAGCTGTCGATTTCGGGCGTATCCATCAGTCGGTACAGCTGTCGATTTCGGGCGTATCCAGCAGTCGGTACAGCTGTCGATTTCGGGCGTATCCAGCAGTCGGTACAGCTGTCGATTTCGGGCGTATCCAGCAGTCGGTACAGCTGTCGATTTCGGGCGTATCCAATACGCTTCTCGAGGATCAAACTTGTATTCGTTGGGTTAGGACTGAGATAAACAAGGCTAAAAATAAGAGAGGTAGATATACCAATGTAAGCGATACGGGGCTGTTGTTGGAAATGCTGACAAGCGAAATCATCACACAGTGTGGCTACTTGTAAACAAAAAGCTAGACGGCGAAGGGAGAAGGACCAGCGGGCAATAGCGGAGTTAAATGAATGCGAGAGTGATATAGCAAAGTTGCTAGGGTAAATGTAATTTGTTTTCTATTGACATACGACAACTGGCGTCGTGTTCACGCACCTGGAGACGGGGGGAGCAGCGGCAACTGGCGCCGCGTTCACGCACCGGGAGACGGGGGGGGGGGGGGGGGGGGCGCGGCGGCGGGCGGGCGGGCAGGGCAGCGGGGCAGCGGCAACTGGCGCCGTGTTCACGCACCGGAAGACGGGGGGAGCAGCGGCAACTGGCGCCGCGTTCACGAACCGGGAGACGGGGGGGGGGGGGGCAGCGGCAACTGGCGCCGTGTTCACGCACCGGGAGACGGGGGGGGGGGGGGGCAGCGGCAACTGGCGCCGTGTTCACGCACAGGGAGACGGGGGGAGCAGCGGCAACTGGCGCCGCGTTCACGCACCGGGAGACGGGGGGCAGCGGCAACTGGCGCCGTGTTCACGCACCGGGAGACGGGGGGGGGGGACAGCGGCAACTGGCGCTGTGTTCACGCACCGGGGGGAGACGGGGGGGGGGGGGGCAGCGGCAACTGGCGCCGCGTTCACGCACCGGGAGACGGGGGGGGGGGGGGGAAGCAGCGGTAACTGGCGCCGTGTTCACGCACCGGGAGACGGGGGGGGGGGGGGGGGGCAGCGGTAACTGGCGCCGTGTTCACGCACCGGGAGACGGGGGGGGGGGGGGGGGAGCAGCGGCAACTGGCGCCGCGTTCACGCACCGGGAGACGGGGGGGAAGCAGCGGTAACTGGCGCCGTGTTCACGCACCGGGAGACGGGGGGGGGGGGGGGGGGCAGCGGTAACTGACGCCGTGTTCACGCACCGGGAGACGGGGGGAGGGGGGCAGCGGTAACTGGCGCCGTGTTTACGCACCGGGAGACGGGGGGGGGGGGGGAGCAGCGGCAACTGGCGCCGCGTTCACGTACCGGGAGACGGGGGGGGGGGGGAGCAGCGGTAACTGGCGCCGTGTTCACGCACCGGGAGACGGGGGGGGGGGGAGCAGCGGTAACTGGCGCCGTGTTCACGCACCGGGAGACGGGGGGGGGGGGGAGCAGCGGCAACTGGCGCCACGTTCACGCACCGGGAGACGGGGGGGGGGGGAAGCAGCGGTAACTGGCGCCGTGTTCACGCACCGGGAGACGGGGGGGGGGGGGGGAGCAGCGGTAACTGGCGCCGCGTTCACGCACCGGGAGACGGGGGGGGGGGGGGGAAGCAGCGGTAACTGGCGCCGTGTTCACGCACCGGGAGACGGGGGGGGGGGGGGGAGCAGCGGTAACTGGCGCCGTGTTCACGCACCGGGAGACGGGGGGGGGAGCAGCGGTAACTGGCGCCGCGTTCACGCACCGGGAGACGGGGGGGGGGGGGGGGGGGGCAGCGGCAACTAGCGCCGTGTTCACGCACCGGGAGACGGGGGGGGGGGGGGGGCAGCGGCAACTGGCGCCGTGCTCACGCACCACGCTCACGCACCACGGCGGGGGTGCTTCCAGCGGCCCATGCTCACTGCCCGAGAGGGTACAGCTTCGCAGGCGCACACCGGGAGACGGGGGGGGGGGGGGGGGGGCGGCGTGAGGGTATCGGGGCCGGCGGGAAGACCTCGGGGCCGCTCTCCGGAGTCTAAAAACCTATTAGACTAGTCTAACAACCGATTTTAGCAGGAACTGATCCTGCTATTCTTGCCGCCTCGCCCACTGCTTGCTTCCCATCTCCGTTTTTAATCGGTTGTCCACATGTATGATACATGCTAGTGCTGTATACTGCCGACAGGTGGGCAACAACATCTGCCACAATTTCGAAGCAAAATTGGAGCTAAGCTATTGATGGAACGTTTGAAATATGAATTAATCTGATGTGTAATCCACCAATATGATGTGTAATGATAACCAATCCAATATGATGTGTAATGATACTAATCAATATGATGTGTAATGATATCAATCCAATATGATGCTAATCCACAACATGTAGAGGTGTCTACTTCCAGGTACACCAGTACTTAACACATGTTTTCAGCTTAGACTGTCTCTGTGTCTTTGTTTTAGGAGGCCGAGGAGCAACAGGAGATTCAGGTGAAGATGGATCGCCTTAAGACAGAGGTAGAACAGCAGGATAATGAGCTCAGGACGCTGCAGAAGAGCCTGAAGGAAGCAGAAATGAGACTGGTATGCACTTTTTTGTTTCAATAAGGTCTGACACCAGTGTATGTTCTTTTCGGTCAACTCCTTCCTGATCGTTTTTAAGGACTTAACGTTTATGACGAGATATGGAAAATATGATGGAAATGATGTATTCAGCTGGTATTAGTTATCTATTAGGATTATCGACCTTTGCGTCGGGGTATCGGGGTATATGTCACGATATCTGGCATACGCCTGGCATATCCTAACGACTTATGTGCGAAGGTAGACAATTTGTGTCGAAAATAATTCAGCAACTGATAGTCCCGAGCGTCCCGTCCCGCTTTGCCGCCCGCGCGGCGCGGCGGACCCTTGCCAGAGAATGTGGTAGGGGGTGCCAGCCGTGATAAACTACTGTCATTGTATGTCACGTGTCATACAAAAGAGAAACTTACTCATTTATCCACGGATATCCATATATGGTCCTAACTATAGTCATATTCGTTTTTCAGTTCAAGATATCCCTTTCTATCAAATGACCAGAAATCCTTTTACTTCTAGCGTAGGGGAAGGTAGGGAATTCGGACCACTTAAAGGGAATGTTACACCTTTCTGAAAGTTGTCAAATATACGCTGGTTGTAGTAGAAAATATGAAGTAAGTGCTGCTGAAAACGATGGTGATATTTTCACTCGAAAAGTCACTTAACTTGATACAAATTAAGTTTTTAGATTTGGGTGAATGACGTCATTATTGAGCTATAGACCGCCGCTGATTGGCTGACAAAGTGGGATTGGCTGGAAAAGTGTCGTGTCAGCCAATCAGCGGCTGTACCAGCCTGGAGTCATTTTGAAAATGGTAAATTAAATTGCTTAAAAACGGTTAAGTTTTGGGGAAAATATCCTGAGTAATTTAGACATTTCAATGCCGGCCCAAGATAATGACATCTCAGTTTAAAACTAATACAAAGGTGAAACATTACCTTTAACACGCGCAGTGGAGGGGGGGGGGGGCGCTTTTGTGCCCCCCCACATGTTTTTCGTGAATAGCTCAAAAACGAAGCAGAGCAGAGCGATGTTTTTTGCGCGACATTAACGCCAACTCAATATCGGACCGTTTGACGAAAAGAAAATCAAAATCGGTATATACATTTTTGAGTTATATGGATTTTCAGTCCAAGATGGCGGCCAGAATCGCGGTCGGCAAATCGATATATTCGGAACCAACAGTCGGATCGGGATGATTCAAACGCCATCTGGTAGACAATGTCAATGTTCATCCCCGGAAACAACTTTGGTCACATTGCTGGTGACGTCAAATTACAAAACATTTTGATATTTGGCCAGATTTGACCTTCGTGACCTCGTTTGACCTTGAAGATATTGACCGAAGGTCAAGACAATTTCAGAAAATGTATATCTTCATAGTACCTACCTACCCTGTAAGTTTCATTGTTCTAGCTCTAATACTTTCGGAGATCTTAGGGGGGGGGGGGGGGGGGGTGCACTAAAGTGCCCCCCCCCCCCCCTCCACTGCGTGTTAGTGGCATACCCCTCTCCACTGCGCGTGTTAAGGTGAATGGCAGCTCTGGATTTGGCCGGAAGGGTGGTGGTCCAAATTACCACAGTGTTCCAAATTCCTCCACCTTCTACATTTTTTTATCTCGAGGTGATGGATGGTTTAAAACCTTCCCTAAATTGAAACGCGACATATCTGGCGCTTTTGTTTTCATCTGAAGATATTATTTGTTTGTAAATAAGTCAAACTGTATGTAACTTTACGTAAGCCCTGAGTTACTTAACGTCGTAAATGGACGCATGCGCTGACAGGACTGGTGATAATAATGGGGTTGGGGACAATTGTGCAGGGTACCAATATTTTGGACTAAAAACAATACGATTTTTTCATAATATAAATTTGAACAAAAATTGATACAAACTCAAAACGAACTAAAACATGGACAAAATATAAGCCATGATCCTTGCAGTTGTGACGTCACAACACAAGGACCAAAACAATCTCGAAATAACACCCTTTATCTCAGATTTCGATAAAACTATGTCTTGGGGGTTATCTGGTTCGTAGATTCACGTTGTGAAATTTTCTGCCTCGTCCTTCAAATAGTTTTCTGCCTCGTCCTTCAAATAGTTTTCGAGTTACAGCCTCGGGCAACTGTGCAATGTCGTCCAAAACTATAATTTTCAGCGGGCAATATCTTCCATCTCAATCATGCTAGTCATACAAACATATATATCATCAAAATCATCATGAACTATAGATTAATATGATATACATTCTTTTTGAAAATTTAACATTTGGGGAATTTCAACACCTTAATTATCAGGGGCATTCCACGACAAATCGACCGAAAATAATTACATTTGACACCCTCATATTTTTGAAATTTCTGAAAATACGTGTATAGGGTAATCTCGGGCGCTAAAGCCAGCTGTGACAATCGTAATGTTTTCAGATCAACAGTCACCGAGTTACAGCATCGGCATTTTTTAGAGATGTAAGGCCATCTTTAATCGCCTGTAGCTTGTCAACAAACATCACGAACGTAACATAATTGCGTATGGTCGACCTCGCACTGATGCGATGAAACTTTTTGCAATTTGGGATTTTCCATTTTTTTTCCCCGTGACCTCATGACCTAGTTTTCCATGAAATACCTTGATCTGTGACACCTCAAAATTTGTATTTTTTGTCTGAAGCCAAATCAGTCTTAATTATATTTTTGTTAATGTAAAAAAGCGTTTTGCTATAAATAATACCTTTAAGCTTCGCAAAAACTCCGGTAGGCTGCGCTGAGAATACATATCTGTGTATGTTCGGACTGGGTAGAGATATCGAGATGCAGTAAACGACAGTGGATAAGTCTAAGTATTCTGATAGGAAAATGTAAGAATACTTTTTGTGATTTGAGGTCAATGTCAAGGTCGTATTTAAGGTCAAATATTGCAGGTTAGCGCTTTGAACACATGTATGTGTATGTCTGGACTGGGTGGAGATATCGAGATGCGGTAAACGACAGTGGATATGTCTAAGTATTCTGAGACTAAAATTAAAATATACTTTTGTGATCTGAGGTCAGGGTTAAGGTCATATTTAAGGTCAAATATTGAAATTGCGACCGTAATATGACCTTGACCTTGGTAGAGATATCGAGATGCAGTAAGCGACAGTGGATGGGTCTAAGTATTCTGAGACGAAAATGTAAGAATACTTTTGTGATATGAGGTGAAGAAGGTCAAGGTCGTATTTAACCCTCGCCCGGGTAGGGTGGATGCCACCACCCCTAGTTAAAAAAAAACTCGTAGTTTCCAATCGATCTCGATGGAACTTTCAGTACCCTAGTTTTGAAAGATGTACCACATTCTCTGCAATTTTGAATTTCTAACCCACATGACCCGTGACCTATGACCTGTTTCTCAAGGTCATGTCAGGCGCAACTGGCGTCCCGCAGTATCGATGCTTGTAACTTGTGCAGTTTCCGAGTGTTTATTATTCATGAGTATATGTACAGGCGTTTCCAGGTAACAGTTGTGGTTTCCACTGAGATTGTGACCTCGATTGACCTTTTCAGGGGTCAACTGAGGTCATTGACCTTCGATGACCTAGATGACTTTGTTAAGCTTCTGGCGGTTTCTAGGACATTTTGTGACGTTGATTTCAAATTTGGGATCCATTTTACATAATTATATGTTCCACTGGGGTCATGCGCTTCCATAGGTCAACCGAGGTCACTGACCTCAGATGACCTGACATGACCTTTTTGGAATTTGTCAGTTTTTAGGACATGTTGTGACGTTGATTACGAATTTGGCACCTATTAAGCATTATGATATGCTCATTCACGATTCTAGCTCTATAAAATTCAATTTATACGCATTTACAACTATGATGACTTTTGGGTCATTGACATGACCTCAGAGGTCACCTAATGACCCAAGACCTTAAAATCGGGTATCAGCGGTTCCTCTCGTCACAAGCAACACGCTCGTCTTTGTCTCGAAGCTCTAGGCTCAATTAGGGGCGAAACGCTAAGGGGGGGGGGGGGGGGGGGGGGTCGTACCAGCCACCCCCTAGCTGCCACCCTCCAGACAGAAGGACTACCCGAACACGTAGTGATTTTGCCCTACCCGGACGAGGGTTAAAGTCAAATATTGTAGGTAGCGCTATTAACACATTTCTGTGTATCTCTAGACTCTCTAGACTATCGAGATGCGGTAAACGACAGTGTCTGGGTATTATGAGACGAAAATATAAACAAAAAATACTCTTGTGATCTGAAGTCAAGGTCAATGTCATATTTAAGGTCAAATATTGCAATTGTGACCTTAAATATGACATTGACCTTGACCTCAGATCACAAAGGAATTTTTACGTTTTCGTCTCAGAATACTCAGCTCAGCTCAGGACAGGTGACCCCTTGACCCTCGAGACAGACGGCCCTGCCCTCCACCCGGGTCGCGGCGCATTCCATTCCGACACCTCCCGCACTCCCTCCCTCCCTCCCCCTCCCCAGATCACGCACCTGCCAGACTGACACAATAATGGGTACCAACATACGGTGGGGAAACCACCTGTGTGCCTATCGAGACCGTAGCGCCACGTGGTGGCAAGGGAAGATCATTATGGGACCGACTGCAAGGGTGTAACTTTTTCAATTTCATTGGGGTTGCACTAGGAAGCCAGCCCAAATACCCATGTTTTTCTTCTTAAAAGGCGAATTTGCTTATATGATTCACTGCCCCGGTAAATGATAGGGGAGCCTGTAAACGTTCTGATAATATTTCGTCAAATTAAGTATACGAATCGGAGTCGACGCGCCAGAAAGCCCCAATAAACAAAAAAATATACGAATTAGCCAAATAATTACTTTATATTTGGTTGTACTATAAACGTGAAACTAATATTCCTGAGCTAGTTCACACTCGGCGACTCGACAGTGTCAAACACTCACAACGACTCAACAGTCGACACACACTGGCTCGACAGACGACATGCTCAGTGCTCACACGCCGAACGCGTTTTTACGTTGGGTGCTGCGACTGATGAACTGGCGCATCAGCGCGTCGCGATTAAGCGCCCGCAGCTCGCGTCCGTATGTGGCGCAGATGGCCAGATGATTGAACCGGGCCTGGCCGGTGGAGGTGCGCAGTGTCGTCTTCAGCCTCTTCATCAGGCTAAACGACCTCTCAGCCGTGCAGCTGGTGGCTGGCGCGGTGAGTGCCAGTCGCAGCAGTCTGGCAGCCTCCGGGACCAGATCCTGCAGCTCCGGCAGCATCTTCGCAGCTTGGTAGAGCGTGGCTGGTTTTCGCCCCATGTCGTGCATGAAGCGAAGGTGCAGCACCACCCGCTCCTCATCCAGGCCGTAGAAGACGGCGGCTCGTCGGCCCTCCTCCTCGTCTCCCGCCAGAGCCGCCTCCACTCCCCGCAGGACCGTGTCGTCGCCACTGGAGAAACGGCGCTCGATAGACTAGGCCAGACCGTCCATGGCCGCGATGTAGTGAACCCGGAAAGCTTCTTCCGGCGTCTCCGGCTGAGCGGCATCCTCGTTTTCGGCATCTCGCAGCCTGGCCGGCTTCTTGGTCTTCCGCTTAAGACGCGGCTCCTCCAGCCCCAGCTCCTCCGCATCCGTCACGCAGCTGCGCCAGAACTGGCTGAAAGGCGCGTTCGCACTTTGGGCCAGCGCTGCCGTCTTCAGGAGAGTGACCTTCCCCAGCACCTCGGCTATGGACAGCTCCTTGGCCTGAACGGCGGTGATGGTGGGTGTCACCAGCTGATACACTCGCAGACCGAGCCGCACCAGAAAGAAGAATTCAAACTCTTCCAGCCTGTAGCCACGGGCTTTGGCGGTCGGCTCGGTCGGCGTGGCCGGGTCCTCCTCGATGGTGGTCAGCGTGGCCAGCACGGCAGTCCAGTTTGTGACCAGAGACTGTAGACTGAGCTCATTACAGGTCCACCGGGTACGGCAGAAGGAGCGCAACCCTGCGCTACTGTCGTCCTGCTCCTTGTCGAAGATGGCCAGGCGCTTCGGCGAGCTACGGATGAACTCAATCACCCCGGAAGCCTCACCCAGAGCGCTCTTCAGCTTCGGGGTGACCGCCGTCAGCGTGGCCAGGTTGAGTCGGTGGGCCGCGCAATGCACAAACACGGCCATGGGCTGCCTCCTTTTCAGCAGCGCCTGTACGCCGCCGACTCGCCCTGCCATGTTCGAGGCCCCGTCGTAGCACTGGCCCCGTAGCTTGTCTGCTGACAAGTTCAGACGCTGCAGTGCATCGAGTATGATGGTAGCCAGGGTCTGTGCGCTGGTTTCGTCGGTGGCGTAGAACCCCAGAAACAGCTCCTGTGGCTCGCAGTTTTTGTCTACAAAACGCGCGCACAGCGACACCTGCTCCTGGCGTGACGCGTCAGTGGATTCGCCCACTATCACTGCGAAGTAGTCAGCTTCACCGATTTCTGCGGTCACATCACTCAGCACCTTTTTGGCCATCAGCTCCAAAATTTCGTTTTGGACCTGAGGACTCGTGAAAGTTTGCTGGTCCTTCTTCAGCCAGTTGTGGAGCTCTGCATTGGTTTTGGCCATGGTCCACAGGAGGACTTGAAAATGTCCGCAGCTCTCGTCCCGGCTGCGGAGAGGCAGAGCCTGATGGGCCAGGTACTCGATGGCATCGAAGATGGCACTCAGAGCCACCCTCGCCTCCTTCACAGTCTTGACCTTGCCAGTCGCCAACTGCATCTGAGTCGGGTTAGGCCTGTCAGCGGTCTTCAGACGAGCGAGGGACGTGCAGTGGGAGCCAGACTCCTCATGGTACTTAAAACTGGCTGGCACCTTGGCCCACGTCTTGAATCCGCGGGAGATGAAGGCCTGGTCCACACGTTTTTCGCCCGAAAGGAGGCCCAGATTATGCGCTCGGGCACATTCACTGCACGTCACACTTCCTCCATGGTTAACCAGCCACGGGTACACCTTCCATTTCTGGAAGGCGAAATTTTTTCCCCGCGTCGGAGGACCGGCGGCCGGAGCGGCGGTCTCCTGCCCGGCAGCCGGAGCGGCGGTCTCCTGCCCGGCAGCCGGAGCGGCGGTCTCCTGCCCGGCAGCCGGAGCGGCGGTCTCCTGCCCGGCGGCCGGAGCGGCAGTCTCCTGGCCGGCGGCCGGAGCGGCGGTCTCCTGCCCGGCGGCCGGAGCGGCGGTCTCCTGCCCGGCGGCCGGAGCGGCGGTCTCCTGCCCGGCGGCCGGAGCGGCGGTCTCCTGCCCGGCGGCCGGAGCGGCGGTCTCCTGGCCGGCGGTCTGACCGGCGGCCGGAGCGGCGGGTGCAGGACCGAATCCAGGATGGGAGGATAACGGAAGACAACTGAGGGAAAGGGACAAATTCAGGATAGGAGCAGGTATGTGACAGGAAGGACAAGGGAATAAGGGCACAAAAGGAACATTGGACAACCTTCCATTGGACTTGCCTTCGAACGGTGGTTGAAACTGTCAAAATTCACTAGAATGGAAACAAATGTGTGTAGAGACTAGAGGTCTTGCCGTTGCGCTTGTCTTATACCAAGGATGTATCGTATTATTTTATATATGTAAAATGTATGTCTTTAAGTGTCACTGTTGGCATGAAATGCCTAATGGACAGTGTAGACGAAATGCTGCATTATACCATACCATACAAGCTCTGAGCTCATCAAGCCCGTATACACACGGGCCACCAGACGGATCGGGTAAGGACGGAGACAAGGTGCAATAAGCATTAAGCTCTCAAAGGGGATGGCGATGGGAAAACGGTCAACGAAGTTGACGGCACCGAGCATCACTGTAAGTGGCGTTATGTTAATTTCGAAAGTATTTTGATGCCCGATCTTTAAAATGAAGTAGAATAAATAAATCGTTATGTCTAATCTGTTAGTAAATAAGCGATTTTACCTGGACACTGCTGTGCTGGTGTCTGTGTCGCTGTTCCTCGCCGTCTCCGCCGGCGGTTGCACGATCTCTGATTCCCCAGGTGAAGGACCAGGATCAGGATGCTTTCTGAAGGAGCAATTGAAAGGTTTAAGGTCAGATCAAAATACACAGCCGTACATGGTACGAGACAATGAGGCATATGAAATAGGAATGAACTAAATCCACTTTTTCCAAACATGCTGGTATTTTCCCGCCAGACGAATTGATGCAGGTCTGCGCCCAGAGTCCAGACTCTAGATATTTAAATCACTACACAACTCAGCCGGTAAAATATTACAGCACGTAATGAGTCTTAGTCCGGACTCGGGAAAAGTATAGAAAGATGGCAGCACCAGCACCTCGCCAACTACCGATAGAGGTCAGCACTCAGCGGTCACGGTCACCACCATCCCACCTACGTTTGTAACACATTTAAAACCCATTCATCAACACTACCCCACACTCCTCAAAGCATTTGTCTACATACAATACAAGCAGACAAATAGTTATAATACGAAGCATGACATTAGTTGATTGCATTCATACATCGGAATTTGGAACCTACCTTGGTCAAAAGAACATACATAAACACTTGCACTGTCCCAGCCCCAGGTACCAAAATCAGAAGTGAAATACCAACCTCTTCGAAAACATTTCCAAAATCGATAATTGACATTGCTTCCTCTTAGAAGACATCACGCGACACTTATCCGACAGTAGAATGTAGATTATCTATCCGATCGATACTACGGCCTTGGATCGATCTCAATTTGATTCCGCAAACAAACAAGATGTTATGTGCTTGTGCGTCATTCAACTTTTCTGCGCAGTTTTGCATCACCGGCTGATTTATCAGGAGTAAAAAAAATACTCATTGCCTGAGCCAATTTGTTACTTTTTCGGAAATAAATATTTTACATTTAATTGGCACTTAAATATAATTTTTGTTTCATTCGATTTTTTTGGATTTTTTTTTAAATGAAGAAAAACATGATTTATTTTACTCTGTTTACCTGAAAAAAGACAAACATTGCGCAATTGTTACAATATTTTGCCGCAATGTTTCCAAACAAGCTGTTGTGTTTTGATTTTTCCTTCATCCTAAATTGTTTACCAAAACTTGTGTGTGATTGTGCAATGTTGTTGTCTTTTGCTGTGCATGAATATTGACCTAGATGCTTGAATTAACTTGCCAAATGCCCATATAGCTACGTATATTATGGAATAGAAGATTTGGGATGCTAGTCTAATCAAACTTTAGGTTTCAATTTTCAGCTTCAGTTAAAATGTGAAGTTTAAGCAGTGAGAACTGATAATTGATATATTATTCAGAAATGCCCGTATTTTATTCAGAAATATGACATCATTTTACTTAAAATAGTAGTGCTATGACTTATGGATGTGAGTATTTTTGTGATGTTCATTATGATTTCATTGAAGACATGTCCTTGTTCCTTGAGTACATACATTAACCATACAATAATCACCCAGCACCCTTTTAAAACCCATGTCTGGTATATTTTTCATTTTACACAGGTTGATCTAAATAAGATTGTTCATTTTTGGCTGATTTCTTCATGTTTTGAGTGTTTTTGCTTAGGGTTGCACTTGAACACATTGGGGTTGCACTTGACAAGGTTGGGGTTGCAGCTGCAACCCCCTTTATATATAAAGTTACGCATGTGACCGACTGTACACATAAACCGTCGGCACCACTCGATGTGCTGTTCCGCATCCGGGCTATGACGCGCCGCAGTTGCCCCGGTGTAACCGGCGACACCTGGAATCGGCCGGTGGCCACGCGCGGCAGGCGCATTGTCAGCTCCGGGCCCGAGGAGTCCACCTGTCGGGCGGTGGCGGTACCAATGTAGGCAAAGTACTGGTTCACGGTATCCACGTCTGCGATTATCAAGAACAAGCCAGTTGGATTGTGCGAAAGCATGAGGAGCTGAAGTTGATGGGTGGGTGCTGGAAGGCGTTTCGGCAACAGTTTCATCGACACTCCTTTCACTGTCACGTGAAAGAAGCGTGGCACAAGCTTGGCATGGGATAAGCGTCAGTTTTTGGGAAATCCTCAGAAAGAAACTCACATGCCTTTTGCCTTGATGTCTTGTTCTAGGCTGGCGGTCAGCACAGGAGACGGAGCCAAAGCTTCCATTTTATGATCTTTCTGAGGATCCTCCAGACTGTTCCGTATCCCATTCCAAGCTCGCGAAAAGTTTCTCTCACGTGACAGTTCGGTTGCTGCTTTAAAGGGAGTGTGCCTACTCACATCGCTTATTTGGGGTTATTGACACTGGTATATAGAACATAATTTTCTGAATTGACCCATGACTTCGTTTCTCCAGATTCGCCCTAGTTGCTGAGATATTCCAAAGACCTCAGGAACTTGCTGGAAGCAAAAAGTTATCGGGTAGACTCCAGAGGGCTTCCGCTACTAGAAGCACTGCAACTATCGATTAAACTGCTAGCATATTGTTAGCGCCGGCCAATAGCAATTCAACAAAACAGCTCGTGCACGCTGATAGCAGCAGCCGAACAGAAACTGGACGGCCATCATGTTTTTCGATGATGGCCGATGGCCATTTAAAAAAAAATCAATTTAGAGCTACGAAACTTGCACATAATAAGTTTCACAGTGGCAAGAACGTGCTGTGCAAAACTTCTCTTTCTATCTTGCATGATGTGACCGTAATTGTATTGTCTTATGTGCGCCGTTTTACATAACATCACTATAGTGGCCATCGTTTTATAGATATCGAAACAAAAAATAAGCAAAAAAACAATATAAGTGAAAATTCAACTAAAGGGGCTCCAGATGTGAATTTCATCATATACAACAATCAAACCAATAGTATGAAAAACCGTATGAAACCGTATGAAAAATTGACATTCCAAAACAATAGGCAAACTTCCCTTTAAACAAGTCAGTTTTCTCTACTTTATCCGCAGTCACCTTGGTTGTTCCGATGGGTGCCAGAGGCCCGCCGAGGCTGTCTTCTGCTTGACACGTTGAAGCAGTCTGTCAAAAGCCTTCCGTTTCAGTGCCTTCCATGGAGTGTGAAGTGAATGAAACGTGCCGAAACGCCTTCCAAACCCCACCCGCCGACTTCAGTTCATCGTGCTTTCGCACAATCCAACTGGCCTGTCCTTGGTAAAAGTGTTGTTTGACTGAAGTGCCGAACAGGGCTCTTGGGAGAGAATTGCTCATTGTAACCAGAAAAGCTTGCCTACGTGTTCAAAATGGCAATTAGACAAATGTCCAAATGTCTACAATGAATTTCCGCACCTGCTTATTAAAAATATTGTTTTTCTTGCACGTGACATGTTTATTTTGGGGCCATTTATTCGCGATCACTCTGTACAATGTCCCAGTTCTAGAATTGCATGTTCAAAATAATCAAGAAATCGTCCAAAGTATGACATACCCCATTTTGACCTTTACAGGCCAACGCCATCTACCAGGCAAAGCAGAAGCTGGAGTCGATTGCCTGGGCTCAGGCTCGGCCGGTCAGTGCCGAAGATCTGATTCGGTACGCCCACCGCATCAGTTCGACCAACGCTGTCAGTGCGCCGCTGTCTTGGCAGCAGGGGGACCCGCGCCGCCCGTACCCCACTGGTGAGCCGCGCTCACATCCACCTAGTAGGGCTCTGTTATGCTCGTTCTGCATTTTTGCGCCATTGGTGTGCTTTATGATAGTTTATTTCTTCAACAAATACTTTTAACCACATAGTGTAGGTTCGGCGAGTTGAGTTCTGTATTTCACGGAGGAAACAAAAGTCACTGTCTATTTCATATGAATTCATATTGTGTATTTCACATTATATCCGAGGTTTCCATAGTCAGCTTAGAGCTCAGTTGCAAGCGGTATGGCGCAAATGACTCCGTGTCATCGCTGTTGTGAGCTCACCCGCCCAGGTACGCGCTGTTGCTGGTGTACTGCAGTTCATTCCTTGGTTGGAGTGGTCACTGGCTGACCATCCTGCTGGCGATGGTCAGCGTCCTCCGATCATGGTCGGCGCCGTTCGCCACTGTGTGTGCACCGGTGGGTGTACGCTCATTGGCGGAGGGCCGACCAGTATGACTGGGTGGCCGTGTGACTCGGCTCTCGGCTGCAGATATGGAGATGCGTCGCGGCTTGCTCGGTCGCCTGGTGGACCTGCCGATCGGCGGTCAGCAGCTGCTGCAGCCGCTTATGGAGCAACAGCAGGCGGCGCGCGGCGCGCAGGATCCGCCGCTGCCACCGCCGCCGCCGCCGCAGCAGCACCAGCAGCAGACGACCCAGCTGCCGCCGCCCCCGCCGCCCCCGCCTCCGCCGCCGCCGCCCCCGCCGCCGCCGCCCGCCAGCGTCGGCGGCCAGTTCCAGTGGCAGCCGTCCGGGGAGATCCACCTGGGCGTGCAGGGCGGCGCCAGCGTGCCGCTGGAGAAGCCGGCGGCCAACCCGGACGTGGAGGTGATGTCCACGGACAGCTCGAGCAGCAGCAGCAGCGACTCGCAGTGAACGCCAGGCGCGGCTGACACCGCCGAGCCGACGTGGGTAGCCGCCCCCGCCCGGTCTGGCCGCCGGCCCGCGGGACACGGGCAGCGCTGCCGACGCTCGAACGGTGGTGCGGAGAATCGAGTGGATGGCAGAGCCAGTGTGAATGATAACTGTGACCTGCTGGGAGGCATGGTCAGTTTGGCTCAGGAAGACGTGCGAGTTTTGATTTGTGACTGAGCCGATGTGTCCGATACGACAAAAGTGGGTGTTCTTTTGTCTCTGCATTCATCCAACTAATTAATTTTGTGGTGATGTTAAGCAGGACTGGAGGTTTGTGCATCTGCTGTATTATCTCATTGGCTGTTATCTCAGTTCATATGAGTGTTAGTGATGCGGTGTAGACGTTGCTTACACTGTCCTTTTGTAGACTTCCTTTTGTGGACTTCAGAGGCCTCTTGTACCCAATTTACCCGCCTGGGTGAATCACACTTGGACCCTGCTTGGAAATTTACCCAGGTGGATATTTTTCTTGCACCAAGCAAAACGGCTAGCTGGGTAAAATTACGTACTGGGTATTTATTTTTGTCGGAATGTCGAACCCCTATGATTCCTCGTTAAATTTATATAATACTCAACGCGATTTTACGGTATTTTGTAAATGAAAATATCATTACGTATGTACTTTTAGATCAAGAAGTTTTTGGCAAATTAGTTTTATAAACCAATAATAAAGATAAATAACTGAAAACATACTCATTCATATGCTCATGCATAATGCATATGTTCATTACTTAGACATGTAAGGTTAGGTATTCCACGACAAATCGACGAGAACAAAATGAAAAATGACACTGTCATATCACCGATTTGGACCAAAAATTGTATATGGGGTAATATGGGGCGCTAAAGCGAGCTGTGAACGTTGTACTCCAATCCAAGCAGTGTGTCCGGATATATTGCTTCAGACATTTTTCCAAGGCCACGGTGCAGGTCAGCACATATGGCGGGGAATTTATGAAGCAATATATATATATATACATGTATTATGTCATTAGAATGGCTCAATGGCAACGGGCTGTTCTATAACATGTGGTGTTGATTTTGTATTTTCGAAAATGTAGACAAAATCGCAATTTTAAAACTTTTTGGATACTCTTTCTCAAACATTGTTTCCAATTTTTCAATGTTTTATTCTTACGTGTAAGTACGTGTCATTCGAGTTAAAAATAAAATTGATGGTTATTTGCCTAACATTGTTGTCATTTTACATGTTACTTTTTATAATAATAAAAAGTTATTCGCTAATAACTTTTGACTGAATAAAGCTAGAAGAGTATGGTAAACGTCATTTTGTTGTTCTCATCAAGACGCGGTAAATGCTGTGCAGCATGATCTCTTTATGACATTTGATGACCTTGGCCTAAGGTCAAGTCTGTGGTCGAGTCTGTGGCGCACAAAGCTCTTTATGTCGTATCTATTTTCAGAGTTTGGTGTCGGGGATTTGAAAACCGGTGTGTGTGTGGGGGGGGGGGGGGGGGATAAAATCGGGCTTCGCTGATTAGAACTAGAATTTCCGGGTAAATATTCGGGGTGGTTATTTTTTTCTGGCCAGTTGGTGCAAGATAATCTGGATATGTACGGTTTTACCCAGGTGGGTAAATTGGGTCCAAGATTCCTCAGGCCACGTCCCGATTTCCCGGTAATGTTGCCCTGACTTGAAGCTCGCTGCTATTGTTCCGCTGGCTGTGCTGTGGGCGAAGGAGGCTGTGCTAGCTCGTGTACAACTGCGCCCCCGCCTGGCGATGTACATATTGTGACGGTGCCGTACCTTTGGTAGTGTTTGGATATATCTGCGTCGTGATGCGGCTGCTCGTTGCGTATAGACTGCTTCGTCGATCTTCCAGGCATCGTACCTCAGGCGGCAGGCACATGGTTTAGCGATGCGGTGGCGTTTCTCCAGCACTGCATTCGGCGATTACGTGTTCGATATTGCGAATGATGCTGATTCTTATACAAACCTTGACAACCCCGAAATAAACACTTTTAATGTTTCGTAACATCTTTCGTGTTTATTTGCTCTTTCGAATGCTCTTACAAATACCTTTTTTCAGAGACGTTTTTCAATACTGATGTAAATTCGTATTTAGCGCATGCTGTAATCTTCCAAGGAGCGTCTATATCCTGGAATTCGATTGAGCCAACGCGCCTATTTAAGAATTCCAAGTTAACCCTTTCAGCGCAAGAATGACCACCCAGATTAAGTTTGAAGGCGTGCCGCTTCGTTAGAGGGCCAATTGGCCCTGAGGTTTCACCTGCTTTTTCTTATATACATTCTTGTATGTTTAGCCGACACTACAGGTGGGAGCAATTGGTCAAATGATGGCCATTAACAATAGCATCTCAGTAACAAGAAACCATATGGAGTTAAGAGCTCGCAAGCAAATCTGCCGAGCCACCACTGTCTGAACGCGTATTAACAATCCTAAACGGAAGTCCGACAATGACCGGAAACGGCGAATTCTCCTGGCACCCGCGCAACGCCAAACCCTCTACAAGCCAAAGTACTTTTCCTTTACCTCGCCACTCCAAATGAGCTGCGCCAGCACTTCATCGTCGGGCATGTTGTCGCAGAGGATGCCACGCAGCGTACTCTGGAATAAGCGTGCCATCTCCTTCTGCGTGCGCTGTGGACAGTCTGCGAGGGCCAGATGGGCGCAGTCGCCGCCCTTGAGCAGCGCCGGGCAGAACTGCGTCAGTCCGTCGCGCTGCAGCAGCCGCGGCAGCAGCGCCGGCAGCGTCAGAAGAACGTCTGTCAGCTCCTCCCGCGGCGAGAGCTGCGCACCGGGCGGCAGCAGCCCGTTGACGTCGTCCAAGCAGGCCTGCAGGCTGGTGTAGGCCCGCGGCGCTGGTGTGTCTGTCTCGGTCGTGCCGGTCGTGCCGGTCGTGCCGGTCGTGCCGGTCGTCTGGCCGGTGGTGTTCGGCGGCAGGGTGACCATCGGACGGCTGGCCGTGACGGTGGTGGTGGTCATGACGGACAGCACGCCGCGCCGGCCGCGACGCAGGCTCTTCACCCGCTCCATCTGCTCCTCGTGTCCGGCGTCCAGGCGTCTGTTGGAGATTTCAAGGGGCCGGACGATAGCTTAGCTTCTACCACTGCACGTATCACATTATCGCATTTATCAAATTACTTTAAAGGAAAAGTTCACATTTAAAGGGAATATTTTACCTTGACAGTTTTGTATATTTGGCAATATTTCATATTGTATTGTTGACAGTTGACATTGTTTTGGATTGAGCAATAGTGACGATAGCTTGAAGCCAAAGACTACCGCCTGCGCAATGGAGGCAAGGGAGGGGGTAGCGAGTTATTCAAGTTGTCAAAAGGGGTAATCATACCCTTGATGCTGAGCACCAGTGACCTAAGTGGATACCGAATCGTATGATCTGTGGAGAAATGTATACGTTTCTCTTTTGCATGAGGCGTGACGTATACAATACCAGTGACGTATCACCGCTGACTATGCGTACTAGTCTCTGGCAATGGTCCGCCGCCCCACGCGGGCGGCTGAGCGTGGATTAGAGGCAAACCATGTCAAGGAGATAAAAATGAACATTTTTGAAATCACCTTTTGATTTCCTGATTTAATTTTATATGACGTCCCGAAATGTTGTGGGTGTGCTCAGTGCTCACCCATACATAAACAAAAACTCAATTTTGTCGATATTTGAGCTCAGGTCACCGAGACAGCAGAGGTGATCAAACTTTACAAATGACTTGAGTCTCAATAGTTCGGAAAATAGTCGAAAAAAGTGTCACTATATTTCGGCACAAACCTTCATCAGGTGACTGAGGGCAATTCGCCTGCGAAAACTACGACACACAAAATATCGCGAACGTGATACCTATTTTACAAGTACTTTGAAGTAGCTAAAATTACAAGACACACAACCTATCATACAAGACACACATAACGTAGCACGTAATGAACAAAACATAATCACAAGTACTGAATAATATGAAACAAAACATCAAAGCCGAATGCCAAGCAAACTTCTGAAGACTATCAATGAATACAATGTGATCCTAAATAAATTTAGATACACCGATGCGAATTCAGGATAAACTACACTTATGCGAATTCAGGATAAACTACACTTATGCGAATTCAGGATAAACTACACTTGGAGGTCCATGTTACGTCAGTGCCAGACTGCTTACTAGCTCAAAAGTGGCCAGCTCGCTACATTTTTGTTCATGACAGGTTTGAGGTCTCGAATAAACATGGTTTCCTTTACTTTACGTTCAACATGACCGTGGCACTTACATAATATTTTCCCCGTTATCGGAACTTCAGGAATGACATCATAACCGTGCTGGGATCGCAAGTGAATCCCAACAGGGTTGTTGATGTCCTTCCTGAACGCAGCGCGGCGGTGGTCAAATAACCTTTCTCTTACGGGGCGGGGTATGCATTCCCCCACGTATGTGGCTGGGCAAAGGTTGCAGCTGACTTGATAAACTGCGTTGTTGGTCGCACAAGTTTGATCAAAGCCGGACTTACAGGGAATGCATACACCACGTTTGATGGGACAAGTTGGTCCTCGTAGGTCGGTCCTGGTGAGTTGTCGTTTAAGTGACCCCTTGTTGACCCATGAAACTTTACTAGGAAGGCCGCTGGCGCGTACTATCCGTTCGACCTTCCTGCAAAGTTCATCGTCAACGAACGGCAAAGTTATATAGTTCGGTCAAGTTTGTTTTTTGTCTTGTTTGTCTGTGCGTTGGTTTGTCCCGGTGTAGTCCCGTACTTATGTCTCCCTTGACCTCTTTTACCATGTTAAAGATGAGTTTGGATGGGTAGCCGTTGTTGCGAAATGTATGTATGACCCGTCTGATGCTCCGTGTCACTGCTTGTGTGGATGACAGTCGGATTGCTCTACGAAGTTCGTTCCTAAGAGTGTTTTCTTTGGTGATGCGAGGGTGGGCTGACTGGTAATGTAGTGATATCCCAGAGTGAGTGTCTTTTACGTATAGTTCTCCGACTGCCATCCACATCCAATCCGACTGTCATCCACACCACAAGCAGTGACACGGAGCATCAGACGGGTCATACATACATTTCGCAACAACGGCTACCCATCCAAACTCATCTCTAACATGGTAAAAGAGGTCAAGGGGAGACATAAGTACGGGACTACACCGGGACAAACCAACGCACAGACAAACAAGACAAAAAACAAACCGGACCGAACATATATAACTTTGCCGTTCGTTGACGATGAACTTTGCAGGAAGGTCGAACGGATAGTACGCGCCAGCGGCCTTCCTTGTAAAGTGTCATGGGTCAACAAGGGGTCACTTAAACGACAACTCACCAGGACCGACCTACGAGGACCAACTTGTCCCATCAAACGTGGTGTATGCATTCCCTGTAAGTCCGGCTTTGATCAAACTTGTGCGACCAACAACGCAGTTTATCAAGTCAGCTGCAACCTTTGCCCAGCCACATACGTGGGGAAATGCATACGCCCCGTAAGAGAAAGGTTCTTTGACCACCGCCGCGCTGCGTTCAGGAAGGACATCAACAACCCTGTTGGGCTTCACTTTCAATCCCAGCACGGTTAAGATGTCCTTCCTGAAGTTCCGATAACGGGGAAAATATTATGTAAGTGCCACGGCCATGTTGAACGTAAAGTAAAGGAAACCATGTTTATTCGAGACCTCAAACCTGTCATGAACAAAAATGTAGCGAGCTGGCCACTTTTGAGCTAGTAAGCAGTCTGGCACTGACGTAACATGGACCTCCAAGTGTAGTTTATCCTGAATTCGCATAAGTGTAGTTTATCCTGAATTCGCATAAGTGTAGTTTATCCTGAATTCGCATCGGTGTATCTAAATATATTTAGGATCACATTGTATTCATTGATAGTCTTCAGAAGTTTGCTTGGCATTCGGCTTTGATGTTTTGTTTCATATTATTCAGTACTTGTGATTATGTTTTGTTCATTACGTGCTACGTTATGTGTGTCTTGTATGATAGGTTGTGTGTCTTGTAATTTTAGCTACTTCAAAGTACTTGTAAAATAGGTATCACGTTCGCGATATTTTGTGTGTTGTAGTTTTCGCAGGCGAATTGCCCTCAGTCACCTGATGAAGGTTTGTGCCGAAATATAGCGACACTTTTTTCGACTATTTTCCGAACTATTGTGACAAGTCATTTGTATTGTTATTTCGTAATTATGCCAAGTCTCAAACAAGGGTTAAACTTAATTGGTGATCAAACTTCGATCTCAACGAGGTGTGTGTATTATTATTTTGTATATTCATAATTTGGAAAGCTTAAGCGTTAGTACAATGAAACACAATGCAAATGATGGACAAAAGATGGACGTTGATTCAAATATTAACAAGGTCAGTGGCCTTTGACCTTTAGCATTTTGCCTTGGCCTTGAACCGTAATTTTCGAACTTGAATTCCAATTTTAAACAATCAAACGAAATTCCTTTGATTTGGTTTATATTGTGATATTTTCTTGCTCTAGGGTTTGGCCATCCTCATCAAAGCAATGTATTGTCGACTTTCTTCAGCTATTTTGGTGAAGCCTCGCTTGCCTCCCTTCGTGTCCGTTGGTTGGCGCTTAATAGCTCAGGCACGCAGAGCGTCGTGACAACAATCGACGCGAGACGTGCAGCGGATTCTGAAACTTTTAGTCCCATCATCGTCGTTTGCGTCGTTTGTGCGTGGCGCCGCATTGAAATCTGGGCGATTCCTCCATTGAAAATACACGAGTTTCGACACCGGCCCGCCGGCACAGCCGCCGCGGCCGCCCTAGCGGCCGAAGCTAGGAACTGCTTATGTGTTGGCCAATCAGAGAGTAGATCGCCGTCCGGCGTCACTCGGCGGCGGCGCCAAGGTCAGTAGTTCCAGACGGCGCTTGGTGAGGGGGTATGTGACGGCCGTCCGCCACCGCCCGACACCCACACCCAATTGCAGGCCATATACATTGCACGCCATATACACACCCCCGCCTAGTGTACCATACAAATTGGAGTGAGCCGGCGACAATTTTAGAAGAAAATAACGCTTGGGTGTATCATGATTTAATGCCATACGCACATTTCTGGTCATACTTTCTTATTTGATCGAGCAAGTGAGTTCAAAACAACGCCATTATGTTCGTCTGGGCAGACCTGTCTTCCCAGACTGAGTCTGGGCAGATTTGACCTGAGGTCAAATTTTGAGTTTGGCATTGCAAAGTCAATGGTCATAACCGAACGGACGTGAGGTCTTCCGTCAACTAGGGGAAATATCTGCGCATGAGCGGCCCAACCGTAGCCATGGTTTTCAGAGGCTTATTTCTTCGCAACTACTCGGTTGATGTGGCTGAAAATTTGCACACAAAAACGCGTTGATGTGAAAATATCGTATCAATTTCTGAAATTCTGCGTTGTCGGGATTAAGAGTAGCGCGCGCCGACGCCCAATCGCGTCTTTCCTGCATTCTGAGCTGACATCAAGTGCCGAGGCGGTGAATCGCCAAATGCGGGCAATGGTGAACGTTTTACCAAAAAGTCAAGTGTGCAGGGTTTTAACAAAAATGAAGAGGGTGCTCATTTTTTTTAAATCCGCTTGACAGGGTTCACCCCATAGCGAGGCGTCGTGATCGGTGACTGTCAGAAAGTGTATCGAAGGTCTCATACTTACTATTGGAAGCACGGTCATAGAATACTAGGTAAAGCAGAAATGGCGCTTCAACACAGGGCCAATGAGAGGCAGTTTGTCAGCTGGCTAGTTTTTATTAAATATTCTACTTAACGGTAAAGTTTCATACTTTGTCATAAATCCTTATTTTAAACTTCAATTACCAAAAACTAATATGATCAATATCTGTTAGAAATTACAGAAAATAAGCTTCGCTAAGGTGGCAATGCTGAAGAATAGGACTTACGGAGCTAAGGTGGCAATGCTGAAGGAATATGCCTTACGTAGCTAAGGTGGCAATGCTGAAGGAATGGAAGCTTGTTGGCGTATAACTTGGCGCACGACAGACAAGTACGTCACCTTGCTGTTAGTGTTGTTTACCATTCTGATTCAAGGATAGACTTTTGCTGGTATGTCGTCACAACTGGTTTTGGTGACAAGATTCTTGTGACGTCACATGTAAAAATATGGATACTTTGCAAATTATAACCAATTGGTATTTTTTCTCACGCAATAACGAATGCCAGAACTAAAATTAGCACACTCGTTTTCATCATTCCACGTACTTCTCCCAGGGTGAAATATTCCCTTTAACTACGTGAATACATTAGTTGAGTTTAAAAAAAAAAAAATGTCGGACTTGGGATTTGGACCCCAAATCGTTTGTTCCATGCACGCTTACTAGGTGTTCGATAGCTAACACGTGACTGAGGCAATCACTATCAAAACACTGTCAGTGGTGTGAATCGTCTTCGTGGCGCGATTGGTCTTCTCACCTGCACTGGCGCGCGTCCGCCATGAACTGTGTGACGGCGCGGCCTCCGTCGTGGCACACGTGCTCGATGGTGTAGACCAGCGAGCGGAACAGCCGGTCCGTGTCGTCCACGGCACTGTCACCCAGACACGTCATCCGCGAGACGAACGTCTCGCTGGCCGTCTCCAGCCGGCGCACGTTTACCATCTGACAGAACCTGCCGAAAGATCGGGGGAAGTCGCAGCAGGAGCAGTCAGATGTCGCTATGGTGGTGACGGCGGACGTGGAGGAGGGAGGTGGAGTGTTCCAGCTTTCATAGGGGTTCATGTGAATGATTTAGAGCCTAAATGCTATGTAGAATCCACACAGCGTTAGCTAGGTTAGATGGCTGGTTAGGTAGATCAGGCCAGGTTAGGCCAGGACTTAGGTTGAAAGCGATGAAATAGGAGGTGCTCTTGCATGAGTGGAGTTTTTCCAAATAAGTTGGTGGGGCGAAATTAAATCCCTTAAAGGAAATAGTTCACCTTCAACATGGGTTTTTAACTGAAATAGCAGTTTTGTAGCCCGTGTTGAGAAATCCTAATCTGGAACTTTTCTTGGCTGAAAAGACTCCAGCCGAAGATATTTGACTTTTTGGCGAAGGAATACGGCGCATATATGATGTACCGTACCGTCTGAAAGTGCCAGCACTGCCATGGAGCATGCGCAGACCAATAACGCACACCATAAAATCAATAATTTACAACATTTTGTCCTGAATTGGCGCGATGTAGGACCACTTTTAAAAAGAAAAAAAGAAACTGTATTAGAAAATATAATAAAATCGTGTTCTGAAAAAATGTCCAAAGGTGAACTATTTCCTTTAAAGGAAATAGTTCACCTTCAACATGGGATTTTTAACTGAAATAGCAGTTTTGTAGCCCGTGTTGAGAAATCCTTATCTGCAACTTTTCTTGGCTGAAAAGACTCTCCAGCCGAAGATATTTGACTTTTTGGCGAAGGAATGCAGCGCATATATGATATACCGTACCGTCTGAGAGTGCCAGCACTGGTCTGAGCATGCGCAGACCAATAACGCACACCATAACATTAATAATTACGACCTTCTGTTCTGAATTGGCGCGATGTAGGCCCATTTTTGAAAAGAAAAAAAGAAACTGTATTAAAAAAATATAATAAAATCGTGTTCTGAAATTTTGTCCGAAGGTGAACTATTTCCTTTAAGATGCTTCGGTGAGTCCCGGTAGAACGTCACCAGCGTGTTAATCTGGGAGATCGAGTGACTCAGCGCGCTAAATCCAAAAAACTGCTAATTGTCTAGTACAATAAACCAAAATGCACTTTTCATGGCCATATAGGTAATTTTAAATATTTAAATCTACTACTTTTCGAATTTGCATAAATTGATTTTGTGGACATTTTTCCGAAAAAATGCTATTTTGGGGGTACCTCCCCCCCCAATCAAAAATCCGAGATAGCCAGTTGGAAGAGAAAGGCATTTCCTTTCTTTTGACGCTTCTTATTTGCAATTTGCTTTGAAACGATTTTTCACGATTTTTCAAACATTTATTGTTTTTCCACAAAAAAATGGCATGACATGATGTCATTAAAACGTTATCTCCCAAAATACTGCACTAATTTCATTGAAATTTCGTGAGAAGACGTATAATTGAGGCAG
>JAXIVJ010017081.1:25000-27073 GCA_036785665.1 Chirona hameri | reverse complement strand
CGAAAAACCCAGCCACATGTGTCTTTAAGGCTATAGGGCTCACATTTAGACTATCATCAAAATGACCACTTTCTTATTAACTTTATGTTTAAACATCAATATTTTATCAAGCATTCATCCATTTCTAGAATATTATAATGCAATTTAACTGACAATAAACTAGCCTAACTAATCACCATAGTCCAGTAGTTCACCTCCCCAGTGTTACAGCACTGGAGCCTGAAAAAGTGGCGGGAGGTGCTGCCGGCTTGATGACACCATTGGGAGGGTAAACTTAATGGCATAGCCTGTCTAACTAATCTAACATAACCCTGCCATTAAGTCTGATCTGGACAAAACCTAAGATTTGCTTGTGGCGTTTGCCTTGCGGCGTTCAGACGCAGAAAAAGCTCGTTCGAATCAGCTTTATTCCGCCGGTCCGCAGATGGCCGGCAGGAGACATTCGTCCGCGATTTTCCGACGTTTCGGCTGACGTGAAGGCGGAAAAATCGCCAAAGATGCGCGGAAAGTCGCAGCGATATCGCAAACCTCCGCCGCGCGAATGGCCTAGTGTGCGGCCGCCTTTAGTGTGGCCTACTGCTAGACCCCAGCCCGTAGCGTTATTGAGCGCTACTGCAGTCTCCCGGGTTTGGTGTTACTGCTGTATACGCTACTGCATACTCCAGGGTAACCACATATGCCTAAACAGTACTTACGTCGGTATGCCATAAACCCAATGACAAATGTTTTCACTATATACAGGACTGGTGTACTTGGTAGCTACTGATTTTAAGGCTTAGATGTGAACTCCTCGGTATTGAGACAAGATGCTTTGGGATTTCAGTTTAAATGACGCGACTTTAGGCTACAGATTCTAATTTATCTCCGAAACAAACTTCAAGCAACGTGAATACAATTAGTTTGGTTTGGCCGATGATTGCGCAGAACAATCGTTGATTTAACAAATTGTTTACATTAACAAAAAAATATATCCACACATTTTCGCTAGACACTTATCAGCTCGGTTGGCAAATATTCTAGTTTGAGCAAAGACTACAATTTTCTTGCCGTACATTCAGACATTCATGTCAGACGGAGTTTGCCATAAGCGAGATGATATCCACTTGACCGTGAAATTGAACAGATTTGGCACTGTATGCTCGGAATATTTGTTCCAATGTTGGTGCAAATAAAAAAATGTAGATCTGTACAGAGTTTTATTTGCCACCTTTTCCAATTCACATTTGTGCACTTTCACTAAATTTTTCGGAGAGTTAAAATTGCGAGCTTGAGAATAAGTTAAAAGGTGCATTTGGTTGGGCATTCGATAAAAGACATTCGTTTTAAAACGATTCAAACCATTTCCAGAGTCACCCGGGCGTGCTAGCGGATGGTAAACCCTTCCGAGCATGCATCTGCACGACGAACTCTCTGCTACAGGGTTCCAGCTCCCGTCCCCGAGCTCGGCTTCCAGGGCCAACACCGTACGACTGACACGAGCTTCACCGAGAGGCCGGGTGGTACATTGCTGCATGAACGGGGACACTAGGGGCGGAGCCACTAGCGCCCGTAGCCGTGCTTGTGGCCGCCGTGATGCTTATGGCCGTGGTGGTAGTGTCGGTTGCGTGTCCGCTGCCGGCCCTCGCCGGGTAATGGCGCCGAGGAGGAGGACCAGCATCACCATCAGAATGACCGCGTACAGACGCATCGCCTGCAGACTCGGGCACGTGTGAAGACTGGTTTACTCTGGAAAGAATGACAGCAAGGTTAGCCACACGAACTAGAGCCACCTAAAAGACGGATGCTCGCAGCTAAATGGCAAAAACAGAGGGATTTCACCGTACGGTAATCGTTTGGACGATTTCATATGCATCTCCTGTCCATGGGCCAGGTATTTGCCGGCGTGTAAAGACATCACATCAGACTGGAATAGACCAGGCTCAGCGACACGGGAGCACCACGGGATTCAGATTGGTCACGTTTGCCCACAGACACTGAGACAGGGGCCAGCAGACAGTTGGATAAAGCAGCACAGTTGGATAAGACTTTCAGACAGTATTTCAATATTCTGAATCGAAACTATCATAAATCACG
>JAXIVJ010017081.1:0-20000 GCA_036785665.1 Chirona hameri | reverse complement strand
TGACAGGTACATACATAGGTACATACATATTGTATTAGAGCAAATCAGCTTTTTATTGTAGCTTGCACAGTCACTAAGCTTATATGGGATAAACATGCTGCCGACTATATTGGCCTTGCCATGATTTTTATGTTGGGTGAATCTCTCTGGCATGCGCTAACTACCTACACATATTTGTAGGTAGGTACTATTAAGAAGGATGCCATTTTTTACCAAAATGCACATTTGACGTCGAAGTGAACTAGTGGGCCTATCGAAGCGGCGAAAGTCGGCGAAGTGAACCTATCTCATTTACCGACCCTAAAATCTCCTCTGATCTGTATCGATCTTAGGGAGTCGCCAGTCGGAGGTTGGGGGAGGCAAGTTGCCCCATGCTTATCCCGTGGCCGTACGGCGGTGCCTATGCTGCCGACTCCCATACTAGAGAGAAAGCTGAACATACCTACTGATTGGCGGCGGGTCAGAAGGAGCGCGCGCATCTCCAGCGTCCCACTGTCCGCACGGCGGGCGGTCACAAAAACGCCTCCGCGCCACGGCTTAGCGCTCCCGTCTCCACCTTACTTTAGAGGCTCAGAGGGGCTTAAAGCCTCCGTGCCTATCCGATGGATGCACCGTCAACTGTATGGACCAGGCCAGTGAAATTGGCAAGGATCTCTTTGAGATGCGGAGCGTCGGAAGTTATAAGGGACCTTTTAACACGCGCCCTGGAGGGCCTCTGATTATTACACGCCCTGGAGGGGGGGGGGGGGGGCGGATTTCTCCCGCCCCCTATGATCTCGAAAACCACGCAACGTAGCGACAAGCGGCAAACGACGTTGGATAGCTCGAGCCAAGCTCTTTCGAAAATATTTCGTTTTTTTAAGGACAATATTGAAGGGACCAGAGGTCATCAAGGGTTAGATTTTCAAGTTTCAAGACTTCGGTTAGAACACTCCCAAATATCTCGGGAACTATGATAGTTAGCAGCAAACGGAAAAAAGCAATCGCAAGTCATTTAAAAATGCAATCGACATTGATGTCCTCAGATTTGAGCTCAGGTCAATAGTTTAGGCTCCAGAGGTCACCGAATGTCAAAAAGGTGATTTTTTTAAAAAACTGTTTTCCCCAAATAACCTTTTACCTAATAAAGATAAAGCAATAATGTTTACGCCATCGCGTGTGTCTTGTCAAGGCGCTTCGAATCATATTCATGGTGACCGGGTTAAATCAACTGAGAAATTTGACCTCAGGTCAAGGTCAAGTGGTGACCCAAGTTGGTTATGTTGCATATTGGGAGACGTGTCTCGACGAGACAAACATATTGGTACCGTTTTCTCTTCTCTATCTTCATTATGTCGATAGTTATTGATAAAACCGTGTTGGCGGTCGCAAAATTGACCTGACCTTAGGTCACTGATATTAGAAATCCGAAAGAAAACAAATTGTTGGTATCTATGACCTTATGAAGTCCTGCAAGATTGAAACCGATCGGCGTAAAACTGTGGCTGTGGTACTACTGCAAACGTTTTGGAGTTGAGGTCATCACGTGACCTGGTCTGGTGACCTGACCTGAGATGACCTGAGGCCAAGAATTTTATATAATGCGGAAAGTTAATTTCTTAACAGGTATACAAAAAACTGCGGCGCTGCGCGCCGCCGTTTTTGCGCTATCCTCGCAAAAACCGGAGGGGTGGGCGGATTTCGCCCCCCCCCCCTCCAGGGCGCGTATTAATTCCACAATTATTATCACAATAACACAGATGTGCAACGGCCCAGCCCAAGCAAACAGCGGAAAACGAACTGTGTTTTCATGGTCACAAACATCGTCAGTCTTCAGTGACGTCAAATTCTCAAACCTGTTAGAGTTCAACGAATGCATCTTTTTGGTTGCAATAGTTGTGTTTAGTAATAACTAATATGTCTCTAGAATATTATATATGTATAAACCTTGAGTAAGTGTATATACGCCGAAGGCCAGCGTTCATCGTACACATTTTTTCGTTTCAGATTTATAAATACCGGACAGCGGCTACTAGGTACCGACTGAATCACCACCGTGTCAAATGCGGGACACCTCTTCACCTTCATTCGGCTCAACGCAAATCCGGCAAAGAACAGAATACCATGCTCCAATTCGTTTCCTAAAGCGGGATCTGATGAGACCTTTCTGCAGGCGATGGCGGCGGTGCTCGTCGCAGATGGTGCTCGGCGCACCTCTGCTGCTGGTGGTGTGTCTGACAGCAGGCCGAACTGCTCGCAACTCCTCTCTTTCCGCCAACCCGTGCGCCGACAACCTGCTGGATCGGCGGCTGCCCGGCCGACCGTGCCCCCGGGAGCCGATCGACGCCGTCTACACCTGGGTGAACGGCTCCGACTCGGAGTTCCAGCGCCAGCTGAACGACACACTGGTCCGGCTGGGGCGGCCGCCGGTCGGCGGAGCCGTCAACGCCAGCCGCTTCGCCGATAACGATGAGCTGCGCTTCTCGCTGCGCTCGCTCCAGCACCACGCGCCCTGGGTGCGCCACGTGTACCTCGTCACCAACGGACAGGTGCCCCGCTGGGTGAACCTGGAGACCCCGCGGATCACCCTTGTCACGCACGAGGAGATCTTCCCGAACAAGTCGCACCTGCCCACTTTCTCCAGCCCGGCGATTGAGATGCAGCTGCATCCCATACCCGGACTCTCCGAACACTTCCTCTACTTCAACGACGACGTGTTCCTTGGCCAGCCAGATTTTCCGGAGGACTTCATCTCCGCCAAAGGCGGAGGCCACGTCGCGGCGGCGCCTTCACCAAAACGGACGCCCACTCCCGCAGCCTAGCGCAGGTGGACCGCCTCTTCACGCAGCGGTACGGCGCCGCCAAGCGCCGGGCCGCCGTGCACGTGCCGTTCCTCTTCAAACGCTCTATCATAGCCGAGCTGCAGGCCACCTTTCCCGCCCAGTTTGAGCGCACATCCGCTGCGCACGTGCGGACAAATGACTTCATGCAGACGGGGTTCACGTACTACTACTACCTTAAGTCGGAGCGGCTGTGTGTGTACTGTCGGGCCACTCTCATGTAATTTGTATGAAAACTTCACTATGCTGCCACGTTGCTTAGTAAAGCGGCACGCTGTACGTATTTTTCCAGGCCGCTGTCATGAATGCGTACGTAAGAAATCTTCTTCACTCTTGCTACTATTCGCGAAGTTTTATTTCATTAATGGGTACTTGGGCATATTTTATCCCATGAATGTGACATTTAATTTCACGTAAATCAAATTACAATGCATGTCAAAACTAAAAAGTAGCGTTGCGCCTGAGATCCAGATGTGCATGTCCCCGTGTCCTCTGTGCCTGGTCTATTCCAGTCTGATGTGATCTGCTTCACACGTCGGCAAATCCCCTGGCCCCATGGATAGGAGATGTATATGAATCGTCCTAACGATTACCGTTCGGTGAAATCCCTCTGTTTTTTTTCTGCCATTTAGCTGCGAGCATCCGTTTTTTAGGTGGCGCTAGTTCGTGTGGCTAACCTGCTGTCATTCTTTCCAGAGTAACCAGTCTTCACACGTGCCCGAGTCTGCAGCGATGCGTCTGTACGCGGTCATTCTGATGGTGGTGCTGGTCCTCCTCCTCGGCGCCATACCCGGCGAGGCCGGCAGCGGACACCGCAACCACGACCACCGCGGCCAGACCACCACGGACATGACCACCACGGCCATAAGCACCACGGCGGCCACAAGCACGGCTACGGGCGCTAGTGTTCCGCCCCTAGTGTCCCCCGTCCATGCAGCATGTACCATCCGGCCTCTCCGTGAAGCCGAGTCAGTCGTGCGCTGTAACTTGATATTTTCGACTACCACCAGCGTACAATTGACAACTTTCAGAAAAGTGAAGCATTCATTTTAATACAATGTACGGGGATGAGCTTCTGAGTTTTGCTGCATGTACTAAGGCATCCTATATATTTCACGCCTCTCTAATTCCATAGTTACGGCAAAACCGTGCGTTAACGGAAACGTTCAAATATTTGTATTTGACCTGACCCGTGACGTCACCGGTCAACAACTTATTTTATGTCTATGAAATCTCCTGAGCAATCGATTGATGTAAGTCGGTGCGATCGTCCAATTGGTTCCAAAGATACAAGGGGGGGGGGGCTAAAAAGCCCCAGTGAGTCGTGTCACAAAAAAATATCCCAGTGACTAAACGCCCCCACCCCCCTCCCCAGTCAATAGCGGGTTAAGATCCACTAATTACCAAGAGCTAGTTGACTACCACAACTAATTATTCAGCATGATATTTTATCATCAATATGGTGCTCAATACCGAACGGACGGGAAGCCTTCCGTCAAATAGGGGGAAAATCTACATATAAGCGGCCCGACCGTAGCTACGGTTTTCAGAGGCTTATTTCTTAGCAAATAATAGTTTCATATGGTTGAAAATTTGCGCACATAAATATTTAAGTCGTAAAAATATTGTATTTAATTTCCGAAATTCTGTGATATCGAGTTTAGAAGCGGCGCTCGTGGACACAGCACTGCTTTGTATGCTTGTTTATTTGCGCAGATGGTCGACGGGAAACCCCAATGATGGACGAAGTCGAAATGTAAAATTACCTAAAGCTACAAGACATTAGACAAATAAATGTTAAAATATACCAAATACACCATAAACATAAAATATGACATGAACGAAACATCCAGCACACACAGCACAAAATCAGTTACAACGATACGACGTACAACCTCACTTTGGTGCGGAACTGATGGTACGTATCGGCAAAGAGATCAGCATTGGGACAAGTTCCTATAAAGCGGTTAAGTTGCCTAGGCAGTTTGGCGAACACTCCCTCTTTGACCGTATTTACCCTGGCGTACGGCACATTAAGCAATGTGAGTGTCAGCTGCCTGGTAGTATGACTCGGTACATTGACGAAAAATGACTGCAATAAAAATGACTATGATGTTTTACCCTTAAAAGCGTTTTCCCTATGGTGGTGGTTGCGATCACGACACGCCGGCCTCGGATGAACCGCCCGATCACGTGACCGCCTGCAGTCGGCAAAGGACGTCTACCGGGAACGCCGTCCCTGGCATGTCCTGTTTCATTAACTCAAAACAAAGCGTTAAGGTTGTAACGCTTAAACACAGTCCGCTCGGTTTCTGACCCAATAAGGTCGTTTTACTGGTGTGAGCTACTGCAGTCACCAGCCCATGGTGTTAACGTCGAGTGCGCTACTGCAATCTCCAGCGCTTGGTGCTACTCGTGTCCGACTGGATAGTGATTACTCTGATTGAATCGATTGGAATCGTTCAATCAAAGTCACTTGAAACAAAGAAGAATCTATTCACCACCGGATTGTTTGATTCATGAATCATGATTGAAACAAAACCCGCATAGAAACAAGGCTGATTGAATCAAAAAGTCTGTGCAATACTATTTGAATGGTGTCAAACGTGATTGGATCAAAACAAGTTTTGATTATTTGAATGGGGAAGAATCATTTCTCAAAATGGTTATCCATGAATCAAACGGTGACTGAATCATTCATATTCCAACATAAATAGTGATTGAATCCTTCGAGAGAAAAAAAAGTTGAATCAATAACCAGTCCGAGACTCGTGTGCGCTACTGCGTCTCCAGCCCGTGGTGCTACTCTTGTGTGCCCTACTGCAGTCCCCAGCCCGTGGTACTACTCTTGTGTGCTCTGCTGCAGTCTCCAGCCCGTGGTGCTACTCTTGTGTGCGCTACTGCAGTCGCCATGCCGTGGTGCTACTCTTGTGTGCGCTCCTGCAGTCTCCAGCCCATGGTGCTACTCTTCTGTGCGCTCCTGCAGTCTCCAGCCTGTAATGCTACTCTTGTGTGCGCTACTGCAGTCTCCAGACCGTGGTGCTTCTCTTGTGTGCGCTGCTGCAGTCTCCAGCCCGTGGTGCTACTCTTGTGTGCGCTACTGCAGTCTTCAGCCCGTGGTGCTACTCTTGTGTGCGCTCCTGCAGTTACCAGCCCTTGGTGCTACTCTTGTGTGCGCTACTGCAGTCTCCAGCCAGTGATGCTACTCTTGTGTGCGCTACTGCAGTCTCCAGACCGTGGTGCTACTCTTGTGTGCGCTGCTGCAGTCTCCGGCACGTGGTGCTACTCTTGTGTGTGCTCCTGCAGTCTCCAGCCAGTGGTGCTACTTTTGTGTGCGCTCCTGCCGTCTCCAGCCCGTGGTGCTACTCTTTTGTGAGCTACTGCAGTCTCTAGCCCGTGGTGCTACTCTTGTGTGCCCTACTGCAGTCTCCAGCCCGTGGTGCTACTCTTGTGTGCCCTACTGCAGTCTCCAGCCTGTGATGCTACTCTTGTGTGCGCTACTGCAGTCTCCAGCCCGTGGTGCTACTCTTGTGTGCCCTACTGCAGTCTCCAGCCCGTGGTGCTACTCTTGTGTGCGCTACTGCAGTCGCCATGATGTGGTGCTCGTGTTGAGAGTTATTGCAGTCTCCATAGTTAGGAGTTAACCTGCCATTGACTGGGGGAGGGTTTAACGCCCCCCCCCCTCTCCCTGATAAATGTTCGCAATAGCTGAAACACTAATAGTTCTATTAACGTGAAACTTCGGGTACCTTCTTATAAATCATTGTTACATCTTGTGTGCAATAATGAAGAAATTTTGTTGATTTGTCTTTTGACTTAATGACCATTTTTCTACGGAGATGTAAGTTTAGACTCACGAACTTCTACATAATAAATTTCACAGCGACAAGAGCATGCTGTGCAAAATTTGTACCTCTACCTTGTATGGATTCGCCACTGTTGGCCTGATCATTTTTGTTGTCCGCGGTTCCGCGGCGTTCAGTCGCGTAAAAAGCTCGTTCGAATCAGCTTTATTCCGCCGGTCCGCAGATGGCCAGCAGACGACATTAGGCAGCGATTTTCGACGTTTCGGCTAACGTGAAGGCGGAAACTCGCCAAGATGCGCGGAAAGTCGCAGCGATATCGCGATCTCTGCGCGCCGAATGACCTAGTGTGCGCCCACCTTTAGTGCGCGCTACTGCAGACCCAAGCCCGTAGCGTTATTAAGCGCTACTGCAGTCTCCAGGGTTTGGTGTTACTGCTGTATACGTTACTGCATCCTCCAGGGTAACCACATATGCCTAAACAGTACTTACGTCGGTACGTCATAGCCGATGACAAATGTTTTCCCTATATACAAGACTGGTACTTGGTAGCCTACTGATTTTAAGGCTTGAATGTGAACTCCTCGGTATTGAGACAATGCTTTGGGATTTCAGTTTAAATGAAGGGGAGTTTAGGCTACAGATTCTAATTTATCTCCGAAACAAACTTCAAGCAACGTAAGTACAATTTTGTTTTGGCCGATGATTGCGCAGAACAATCGAATGATGTTAAGAAATTTGTTTACATTAACAAAAAAAATATCCACACATTTCGCTAGACACAATTATCAGCTCGGTTGGCAAATATTCTAGTCTGAGCAAAGAGTACAATTTTCTTGCCGTACATCGCGATGTTCTGGTACCAACCAAATCAGACATTCATGTCAGACGGAGTTTGCCATAAGCGAGATGATATCCACTTAACCGTGAAATTTAACAGATTTGGCACAGAATGCTCGGAATATTTGTTCCAATGTTGGTGCAAACAAATGTAGATCTGTACCAGAGTTTATTTGTCACCATTTCCAATTCACATTTGTGCACTTTCACTAAATTTTCGGGGAGTAAAATGGCGAGCTTGAGAACAAGTTAAAAGGTGCATTGGTTGGGCATTGCTAAAAGACATTCCGTTTAAAAACGAGTCAAACATTTCAGCGTCACCCGGGCGTGCTAGCGGATGGTAAACCCTTCCGTAGCAGGCATCTGCACGACGAACTCTCTGCTACAGGGTTCCAGCTCCCGTCCCGAGCTCGGCTTCCAGAGCCAACACCGTACGACTGACTCGGCTTCACCGAGAGGCCGGGTGGTACATGCTGCATGAACGGAGGACACTAGGGGCGGAGCGCTAGCGCCCGTAGCCGTGCTTGTGGCCGCCGTGATGCTTATGGCCGTGGTGGTCGTGGTTGCGGTGTCCGTTGCCGGCCTCGCCGGGGATGGCGCCGAGGAGGAGGACCAGCACCACCATCAGAATGACTGCGTACAGACGCATCGCTGCAGACTCGGGCACGTGTGAAGACTGGTAACTCTGGAAAGAATGACAGCAGGTTAGCCACACGAGCTAGCGCCACCTAAAAGACGGATTCTCGCAGCTAAATAGCAAAAAAACAGAGGGATTTCACCGAACAATAATCGTTTGGACGATTAATATACATCTCCTGTCCATGGGGCCAGGGGATTTGCCGGCGTGTAAAGCACATCACATCAGACTGGAATAGACCAGGCTCAGCGGACACGGGAGCACCACGGACCAGATTGGTCACGTTTGCCCCCAGACACTGAGACAGGGCCAGCAGACACAGTTGGATAAAGCAGCACAGTTGGATAAAGACTTGCAGACAGTATTTCAATATTCTGAATCAAACTATCATAATCACGACATTTCTTCCCGGATGAACAAGTACTGCATCATTGGCGGTAGGCAAGACATTGCACAACTGAGCTCTGATCAGACCAGTCAAAACTAGACCAGCTGTAGTACCCATAACTAGCATGCCATTGCAGCAAATAGGAAATAACACTACCATTACCAGGAAGGGCCATGTTATCACACACACACTAAGATATCCGACACTCGGCGAGGTACTCCATATTGACCGGAAAGAAAATAGGTCACCAATGACATCTAATTACTAAATTATTTTAGGCAGTGATTATATCATATGGATATTTCGGCCTGAAACTATTATTATATTTACTATTAGATTCGTGAATATTATTTTCTTCTAATCACGCGAACACCACCAGAGAGTCACTGCATCCCTCACCTTTCTCGCCGCCGACTCTCTGCACCACCACGATCTTCGACTGGTGACTGTGCCGCCGGCCGGGCCCGGCGTGACCTCGTGGGTCCCAGACACTGACATCCGTCCGGACCGGCTATTGGCTGACGGCGGAGGTTCGGGCCGCGCCGGAGGGCACGGCAGGCGCCACGCAACTGAGTGTAGCGGCACGCTGTGTACTGTCGGGCCACTCTCATGAAATTTGTATGAAGACTTCACTCTGCTGCCACGTTGCTCAATATAGCATAGCGGCGCGCTGTTGCCAGGCCGCTCTCATGAATTCGTAGGTAGGAAATATTATTCACTCTTGCTACTATTCGCATAGTTGTATTTAATAAATGGGTACTTGGGCATATTTTATCCCATGAATGTGACATTTAATTTCACGTAAATCAGATTACAATGCATGTCAAAACTAAAACCCCTGGCCCCTCGGTTGGCGATGCCCATGGTTGGGACAGGGGAGATGTTTCAATAATTTTCATATTTGTTTTCTCTCTCTCGCTCTCGCTCTCGCTTTCGCTCTCGCTCTTGCTCTCGCTCTCGCTCTCGCTCTCGCTCTCGCTCTCGCTCTCGCTCTCGCTCTCGCTCTCGCTCTCGCTCTCGCTCTCGCTCTCGCTCTCGCTCTCTCTCTCTCTCTCTCTCTCTCTCTCTCTCTCTCTCTCTCTCTCTCTCTCTCTCTCTCTCTCTCTCTCTCTCTCTCTCTCTCTCTCTCTCTCTCTCTCTCTCTCTCTCTGTCTCTCTCTCTCTCTCTCTCTCGCTCTCTCTCTCTCTCTCTCCCCCCCTCTCCCTCTCCCTCTCCCTCTCCCTCTCCCTCTCCCTCTCCCTCTCCCTCTCCCTCTCCCTCTCCCCCTCCCTCTCCCCTCTCCCCTCTCCCCTCTCCCGCTCCCGCTCTCTCTTCCTCTCCCTCTCTCTCTCCCTATCCCTCTTCTGACGGAAACGGCCGTAAAAATGGACGCCTGGAAACTTCAGGACTGCGATGTTTGCGACGAGAGCATCACGGATGAGTACAGTTCATCATCAGTGGCGTCAATTGCAGACAATCAAAGCTAACTTTGTTAATATACGAAGCAAACGAAGACATTACTTCTTAAGACATTGTTTATGTTTGAGAACTAGGATTCTGGCTCATGAAACACCAATGGATTGGCTCAGCATTTATTCGCACCATGTCAGCAAAACACATTGCATGTGTATCCTTTTAGGGATTAGGGAAAGTAAAAACTGTCACAAAGTAAACTATGAGCGGCCCGACCGTACCCTTGGTATTTATGAGCTTGTTTCTTCGCAACTACTCGGTTAATTTGACTGCAAATTTGCAGACCAAATCGGCGCCGCGCCCGCTGACGGAGCGCGTCTCACCACGGGCCGCAGTGGGGTGTCGATTCGCCTAGGCAGCGGACACCCTCCGCGAGACGCGCCGCGCCCGCTGACGGAGCGCGTCTCACCACGGGCCGCAGTCGGGTGTCGACTCAACCAGGCAGCGGACTCCCTTCGACAGACGCGCCGCGCCCGCTGACGGAGCGCGTCTCACCACGGCCCGATGTCGGGTGTCGATTCGCCCAGGCAGCGGACACCCTCTGCGACACGCGCCGCGCTCGCTGACGGAGCGCGTCTTACCACGGGCCGCAGTCGGGTGTCCATTCGCCCAGGCAGCGGACACCCTTCGACAGACGCGCCGCGCCCGCTGACGGAGCGCGTCGCACCACGGGCCGCTGTCGGGTGTCGATTCGCCCAGGCAGCGGACACCCTCCGACAGACGCGCCGAGTCCGCTGACGGAGTGCGTCTCACCACGGGCCGCAGTCGGGTGTCGATTCGCCCAGGCAGCGGACACCCTTCGACAGACGCGCCGCCACCCGCTGACGGAGCGCGTCTCATCACGGGCCGCAGTCGGGTGTCAACTCAACCAGGCAGCGGACACCCTCCGACAGACCCGCCGCGCCCGCTGACGGAGCGCGTCTCATCAACTGCGCCAGCTGGCGGGGACCAGCGGTCACGGTAAGGCTCCATACATATCAATACAGATTACCCAGGGAATCATTCATTCTGGATTGGGGAAATGTTTGGAGAATACTGCTATAATTATGTGACGAATCAATCTGACTTATCCTCCGATTGCCAACAACAGGTGTCACAACTTTTCCGAGAAAAAAAGATAGATCTACTCGTGTCCCATTTCTTAAAGAAGTTGTGAAAATTGAACAATATGACTTAAATGCAATCTAAAATGATGCATGGGGAGGGCGGGGGGGGGGGGCATTTCCTTTGATGAGTGTGAGATATAGTCATCCATCTGAAAACTTTTGAAGTGGCTTGTATCTACAAGTCTACAAACGGTATATCCTACGCTATTCGACATCGGAGAGTATTATTATATTATCTTGATCTTGTTTTTCCATGGGAGTTTTGTTATGGCCTGCAAAATTACAGAAGATGTGGGGAACATACGACCGACCATTATGTTAATTGATTTCGATTTGTCGGTCGCCTTTTCTCACGTTTTATCAAATCGAAGATCTGACACATGGCTAACATGTTTTCACATGACTGGTACATACCTACCTACATATTGTATTAGAGCAAATCAGCTTTTTATTGTAGCTTGCACAGTCACTAAGCTTATATGGGATAAACATGCTGCCGACTATATTGGCTTTGCCATGATTTTTATGTTGGGTGAATCTCTCTGGCATGCGGTAACTACCTACACATATTTGTAGGTAGGTACTATTAAGAAGAATGCCATATTTTACCAAAATCCACATTTGACGTCGAAGTGAACTTGTGGACTTTAACCTATCTCATTTACCGACCCTAAAATCTCCTCTGATCTGTATCGATCTTAGGGAGTCGCCAGTCGGAGGTTGGGGGAGTCAAGTTGCCCCATGCTTATCCCGTGGCCGTACGGCGGTGCCTATGCTGCCGACTCCCATACTAGAGAGAAAGCTGAACATACCTACTGATTGGCGGCGGGTCAGAAGGAGCGCGCGCATCTCCAGCGTCCCACTGTCCGCGCGGCGGGCGGTCACAAAAACGCCTCCGCGCCACGGCTTGGCGCTCCCGTCTCCACCTTACTTTAGAGGTTCAGAGGGGCTTAAAGCCTCCGCGCCTATCCGATGGATGCACCGTCAACTGCATGGACCAGGCCAGTGAAATTGGCGAGGATCTCTTTGAGATGCGGAGCGTCGGAAGTTATAAGGGACCTTTTAATTCCACAATTATTATCACAATAACACAGATGTGCAACGGCCCAGCCTAAGCAAACAGCGGCAAACGAACTGTGTTTTCATGGTCACAAACATCGTCAGTCTTCAGTGACGTCAAATTCTCAAACCTGTTCGAGTTCAACGAATGCATCTTTTTGGTTGCAATAGTTGTGTTTAGTAATAAATAATATGTCTCTAGAATATTATATATGTATAAACCTTGAGCAAGTGTATATACGCCGAAGGCCAGCCTTCATCGTCCACATTTTTTCGTTTCAGATTTATAAATACCGGACAGCTGCTACTAGGTACCGACTGAATCACCACCGTGTCAAATGCGGGACACCTCTTCACCTTCATTCGGCTCAACGCAAATCGGGCAAAGAACAGAATACCATGCTCCAATTCGTTTCCTAAAGCGGGATCTGATGAGACCTTTCTGCAGGCGATGGCGGCGGTGCTCGTCGCAGATGGTGCTCGGCGCACCTCTGCTGCTGGTGGTGTGTCTGACAGCAGGCCGAACTGCTCGCAACTCCTCTCTTTCCGCCAACCCGTGCGCCGACAACCTGCTGGATCGGCGGCTGCCCGGCCGACCGTGCCCCCGGGAGCCGATCGACGCCGTCTACACCTGGGTGAACGGCTCCGACTCGGAGTTCCAGCGCCAGCTGAACGACACACTGGTCCGGCTGGGGCGGCCGCCGGTCGGCGGAGCCGTCAACGCCAGCCGCTTCGCCGATAACGATGAGCTGTGCTTCTCGCTGCGCTCGCTCCAGCACCACGCGCCCTGGGTGCGCCACGTGTACCTCGTCACCAACGGACAGGTGCCCCGCTGGGTGAACCTGGAGACCCCGCGGATCACCCTTGTCACGCACGAGGAGATCTTCCCGAACAAGTCGCACCTGCCCACTTTCTCCAGCCCGGCGATTGAGATGCAGCTGCATCCCATACCCGGACTCTCCGAACACTTCCTCTACTTCAACGACGACGTGTTCCTTGGCCAGCCAGATTTTCCGGAGGACTTCATCTCCGCCAAAGGCGGAGGCCACGTCGCGGCGGCGCCTTCACCAAAACGGACGCCCACTCCCGCAGCCTAGCGCAGGTGGACCGCCTCTTCACGCAGCGGTACGGCGCCGCCAAGCGCCGGGCCGCCGCGCACGTGCCGTTCCTCTTCAAACGCTCCATCATAGCCGAGCTGCAGGCCACATTTCCCGCCCAGTTTGAGCGCACATCCGCTGCGCACGTGCGGACAAATGACTTCATGCAGACGGGGTTCACGTACTACTACTACCTTAAGTCGGAGCGGCTGTGTGTGTACTGTCGGGCCACTCTCATGTAATTTGTATGAAAACTTCACTATGCTGCCACGTTGCTTAGTAAAGCGGCACGCTGTACGTATTTTTCCAGGCCGCTGTCATGAATGCGTACGTAAGAAATCTTCTTCACTCTTGCTACTATTCGCGAAGTTTTATTTCATTAATGGGTACATGGGCATATTTTATCCCATGAATGTGACATTTAATTTCACGTAAATCAAATTACAATGCATGTCAAAACTAAAAAGTAGCGTTGCGCCTGAGATCCAGATGTGCATGTCCCCGTGTCCTCTGGGCCTGGTCTATTCCAGTCTGATGTGATGTGCTTTACACGCCGGCAAATCCCCTGGCCCCATGGATAGGAGATGTATATGAATCGTCCTAACGATTACCGTTCGGTGAAATCCCTCTGTTTTTTTCTGCCATTTAGCTGCGAGCATCCGTCTTTTAGGTGGCGCTAGTTCGTGTGGCTAACCTGCTGTCATTCTTTCCAGAGTAACCAGTCTTCACACGTGCCCGAGTTTGCAGCGATGCGTCTGTACGCGGTCATTCTGATGGTGGTGCTGGTCCTCCTCCTCGGCGCCATAACCGGCGAGGCCGGCAGCGGACACCGCAACCACGACCACCGCGGCCAGACCACCACGGACATGACCACCACGGCCATAAGCACCACGGCGGCCACAAGCACGGCTACGGGCGCTAGTGCTCCGCCCCTGGTGTGCCCCGTCCATGCAGCATGCACCATCCGGCCTCTCGGTGAAGCCGAGTCAGTCGTGCGCTGTAACTTTATATTTTCGACTACCACCAGCGTATAATTGACAACTTTCAGGAAAGTGAAGCATTCATTTTAATACAATGTACGGGGATGAGCTTCTGATGTTTGCTGCATGTATTAAGGCATCCTATATATTTCACGCCTCTCGAATCCCATAGTTACGGCAAAACCGTGCGTTATCGGAAACGTTTAAATATTTGTATTTGACCTGACCCGTGACGTCACCGGTCAACAACTTATTTTATGTCTATGAAATCTCCTGAGCAATCGATTGATGTAAGTCGGTGCGATCGTCCAATTGGTTCCGAAGATACAAGGGGGGGGGGGGCTAAAAAGCCCCAGTGAGTCGTGTCACAAAAAAATATCCCAGTGACTGCTGGGCTAAACGCCCCACCCCCCTCCCCAGTCAATAGCGGGTTAAGATCCACTGATTACCAAGAGCTAGTTGACTACCACAACTAATTATTCAGCATGATATTTTATCATCAATATGGTGCTCAATACCGAACGGACGGGAAGCCTTCCGTCAAATAGGGGGAAAATCTACATATAAGCGGCCCGACCGTAACTACGATTTTCAGAGGCTTATTTCTTAGCAAATAATAGTTTCATATGGTTGAAAATTTGCGCACATAAATATTTAAGTCGTAAAAATATTGTATTAAATTTCCGAAATTCTGTGATATCGAGTTTAGAAGTGGCGCTCGCTGACACAGCACTGCTTTGTATGTTTGTTTATTTGCGCAAATGGTCGACGGGAAACCCCAATGATGGACGAAGTCGAAATGTAAAATTACCTAAAGCTACAAGACATTAGACAAATAAATGTTAAAATATACCAAATACACCATAAACATAAAATATGACATGAACGAAACATCCAGCACACACAGCACAAAATCAGTTACAACGATACGACGTACAACCTCACTTTGGTGCGGAACTGATGGTACGTATCGGCAAAGAGATCAGCATTGGGACAAGTTCCTATAAAGCGGTTAAGTTGCCTAGGCAGTTTGGCGAACACTCCCTCTTTGACCGTATTTACCCTGGCGTACGGCACATTAAGCAATGCGAGTGTCAGCTGCCTGGTAGTATGACTCGGTACATTGACGAAAAATGACTGCAATAAAAATGACTATGATATTTTACCCTTAAAAGCGTTTTCTCTATGGTGGTGGTTGCGATCACGACACGCCGGCCTCGGCTGAACCGCCCGGTCACGTGACCGCCTGCAGTCGGCAAAGGACGTCTACCGGGAACGCCGTCCCTGGCATGTCCTGTTTCATTAACTCAAAACAAAGCGTTAAGGTTGTAACGCTTAAACACAGTCCGCTCGGTTTCTGACCCAATAAGGTCGTTTTACTGGTGTGAGCTACTGCAGTCACCAGCCCATGGTGTTAACGTCGAGTGCGCTACTGCAATCTCCAGCGCTTGGTGCTACTCGTGTCCGACTGGATATTGATTACTCTGATTGAATCGATTGGAATCGTTCAATCAAAGTCACTTGAATCGAAGATGAATCTATTCACCACCGGATTGTTTGATTCATGAATCATGATTGAAACAAAACCCGCATAGAAACAAGGCTGATTGAATCAAAAAGGCTGTGCAATACTATTTCAATGGTGTCAAACGTGATTGGATCAAAACAAGTTTTGATTATTTGAATGGGGAAGAATCATTTCTCAAAATGGTTATCCATGAATCAAACGGTGACTGAATCATTCATATTCCAACATAAATAGTGATTGAATCCTTCGAGAAAAAAAGTTGAATCAATAACCAGTCCGAGACTCGTGTGCGCTACTGCAGTCTCCAGCCCGTGGTGCTACTCTTGTGTGCCCTACTGCAGTCTCCAGCCCGTGGTACTACTCTTGTGTGCTCTGCTGCAGTCTCCAGCCCGTGGTGCTACTCTTGTGTGCGCTACTGCAGTCGCCATGCCGTGGTGCTACTCTTGTGTGCGCTCCTGCAGTCTCCAGCCCATGGTGCTACTCTTGTGTGCGCTCCTGCAGTCTCCAGCCTGTAATGCTACTCTTGTGTGCGCTACTGCAGTCTCCAGACCGTGGTGCTACTCTTGTGTGCGCTGCTGCAGTCTCCAGCCCGTGGTGCTACTCTTGTGTGCGCTACTGCAGTGTCCAGCCCGTGGTGCTACTCTTGTGTGCGCTCCTGCAGTTTCCAGCCCTTGGTGCTACTCTTGTGTGCGCTACTGCAGTCTCCAGCCAGTGATGCTACTCTTGTGTGCGCTACTGCAGTCTCCAGACCGTGGTGCTACTCTTGTGTGCGCTGCTGCAATCTCCAGCCCGTGGTGCTACTCTTGTGTGCTCCTGCAGTCTCCAGCCAGTGGTGCTACTTTTGTGTGCGCTCCTGCAGTCTCCAGCCCGTGGTGCTACTCTTGTGTGCGCTACTGCAGTCTCTAGCCCGTGGTGCTACTCTTGTGTGCCCTACTGCAGTCTCCAGCCCGTGGTGCTACTCTTGTGTGCCCTACTGCAGTCTCCAGTCTGTGATGCTACTCTTGTGTGCGTTACTGCATTCTCCAGCCCGTGGTGCTACTCTTGTGTGCCCTACTGCAGTCTCCAGCCCGTGGTGCTACTCTTGTGTGCGCTATTGCAGTCTCCATGCTGTGGTGCTACTGTTGTGTGCGCTACTGCAGTCTACAGCTCGTAGTGCTACTCTTGTGTGCGCTACTGCAGTCTCCAGCCCGTGGTGCTACTCTTGTGTGCGCTACTGCAGTCGCAATGCTGTGGTGCTCGTGTTAATAGTTATTGCAGTCTCCATAGTTAGGAGTTATCCCGCCATTGACTGGGGGAGGGTTTAACGCCCCCCCCCCCTCTCCCTGAAAAATGTTCGCAATAGCTGACACACTAATAGTTCTATTAATGTGAAACTTCGGGTACCTTCTTATAAATCATTGTTACATCTTGTGTGCAATAATGAAGAAATTTTGTCGATTTGTCTTCTAGTTATAGCGAATTTAGTGACGTCACTACACACGAGTTTTACACCAAAATCAGCTAAATTTTGCCAGGCCGTACAAAAGCCACATTTGAAGCAAAATGCAATCTAAAAACTCCAAAAGATACATTGCATCGGTTACAAAATGGCAATCTCATATTGTTGAAAAATTTAGGTTTGATCCCCAAAAGCTCAACACTTTTTTTGGGAGAAATTATAACCAAATCAAAACTTTCTCAAATATTCCGAAAACAGGAAGTCGTGTCAGAGAAAGAGACATAGGCAACTACCATACCAAATCTCAAACTGATATCTCCATTTTTGACTGAATTATGACATCTAAAGTATGGGTAACTCATGAGGTCATATTTTGAAATTGCGTTTTTTGGATTTTATTGACTAGGTACAGACAAATAAATGCCACCACTGTATTTCAGAGACACATGCCTTTTTTGTTTAGATTTAACAATTTAACATTTTGACCTTCGGTGACCTGAACTTGACCTAAAATTTATATTTACTTCGCGTAAATGAAGCCTGGTGGTAAAATGACTATGACTATCGATTTATACGTGGAAAATGACTCATAAAACATGGGTTGCAAGACTTTCGTAGATATTTTGAGCAGTGACCTTTTGTGACCTGACCTTGACCTTGGCCAACAATCTAACTGTAGCTCATGCGGGATATATATACCTTTAGCAACACTTTGGGTGAAACTGGTCGCAATCGAAGGCTTTGGATGGAAAGTATGGCTCATAAACTCAAATTCGCCGATTTTGACCTTTGACCTGATCGTGACCCCACATTTGACCTCATTTTTTTTTTTAGCAAGTGTTAGATTCCGTTCATTGAGAGCTTTTGATCATAGCCTTGTGCATCTCGCTGCAATAATTGGTTCCGAAGATAACCTGAGGGGCGTTTAACGCCCCCCCCCCCCCCCCCCGTTAATGGCGTTCTGCTCAGACCCCAGTCAATGCCGGGTAAAGGCGGCCGCACACTACGTATTCGGCGCCCGAAATCACCGCGAAATTGCACCTCGAAAAACCGCGGAGACACCGCGGAATATCGTTCTTGTTCCGGGGAGTTGGCGCTGTCTGCTCGAGATTTCGCCCCGCCGACCTATAGCATGTCGCAACCCGTGAATCTCTGTGAAGGCACAGGCGGTAGTTCTGTCCCAAGGTAACTTAATGATGACCATTTTTCCACGGAGATGTAAGTTTAGACTCACGAAACTTTTACATAATTAATTTCACAGCGACAAGAGCATGCTGTGCAAAATTTGTACCTCTACCTTGTACGGATTCGCCACTGTTGGCCTGATCAATTTTGTTGTCCGCGGTTCCGCGGCGTTCATTCGCTTAAAAAGCTCGTTCGAATCAGCTTTATTCCGCCGGTCCGCAGATGGCTGGCAGACGACATTAGTCAGCGATTTTCGACGTTTCGGCTGACGTGAAAGCGGAAACTCGCCAAGATGCGCGGAAAGTCGCAGCGATATCGCGACCTCTGCGTGCCGAATGGCCTAGTGTGCGCCCGCCTTTAGTGCGCGCTGCTGCAGACCCAAGCCCGTAGCCTTATTAAGCGCTACTGCAGTCTCCAGGGTTTGCTGTTACTGCTGTATACGTTACTGCATCCTCCAGGGTAACCACATATGCCTAAACAGTACTTACGTCGGTATGTCATATAGCCGATGACAAATGTTTTCACTATATACAAGACTGGTACTTGGTAGCCTACTGATTTTAAGGCTTGAATGTGAACTCCTCGGTATTGAGACAATGCTTTGGGATTTCAGTTTAAATGACGCGACTTTAGGCTACAGATTCTAATTTATCTCCGAAACGAACTTAAAGCAACGTAAATACAATTTGGTTTTGGCCGATCATGCGCAGAACAATCGAATGATTTAAGAAATTTGTTTACATTAACAAAAAAAATATCCACACATTTCGCTAGACATAATTATCAGCTCGGTTGGCAAATATTCTAGTCTGAGCAAAGACTACAATTTTCTTGCCGTACATCGCGATGTTCTGGTACCAACCAAATCAGACATTCATGTCAGACGGAGTTTGCCATAAGCGAGATGATATCCACTAACCGTGAAATTGAACAGATTTGGCACCGAATGCTCGGAATATTTGTTCCAATGTTGGTGCAAAAAAAAATGTAGATCTGTACAGAGTTTATTTGTCACCATTTCCAATTCACATTTGTGCACTTTCACTAAATTTTCGGGGAGTAAAATGGCGAGCTTGAGAATAAGTTAAAAGGTGCATTGGTTGGGCATTGCTAAAAAACATTCCGTTTTAAAACGAGTCAAACATTTCAGCGTCACCCGGGCGTGCTAGCGGATGGTAAACCCTTCCATAGCAGGCATCTGCACGACGAACTCTCTGCTACAGGGTTCCAGCTCCCGTCCCGAGCTCGGCTTCCAGGGCCAACACCGTACGACTGACTCGGCTTCACCGAGAGGCCGGGTGGTACATGCTGCATGAACGGAGGACACCAGGGGCGGAGCACTAGCTCCGCCCGTAGCCGTGCTTGTGGCCGCCGTGGTGCTTATGGCCGTGGTGGTAGTGGTTGCGGTGTCCGCTGCCGGCCTCGCCGGGGATGGCGCCGAGGAGGAGGACCAGCACCACCATCAGAATGACTGCGTACAGACGCATCGCTGCAGACTCGGGCACGTGTGAAGACTGGTAACTCTGGAAAGAATGACAGCAGGTTAGCCACACGAACTAGCGCCACCTAAAAGACTGATGCTCGCAGCTAAATAGCAAAAAGAGGGATTTCACCGAACGGTAATCGTTTGACGATTAATATACATCTCCTGTCCATGGGGCCAGGGG
>JAXIVJ010017080.1:0-27085 GCA_036785665.1 Chirona hameri | reverse complement strand
ACCATCCGGGAGCTGTGCGCCGCCCTGAAGCCGGACTTCATGACGCTGGTGGACGTGATCGCTCCGCACGACTTCCTGCTCCGATCCTGCCTCGGACACTCAGATGGGCAGGTGAGGATGGTCGGATGGGCAGATGAGGACACTGCGAAAACACGTAACACGGGAAACTTGTTAGGAAACACGGACAAATAGACACTCGAACGGGTGAGGACATCCAACTGACTGGTGACGCTCATTGCCTCGAACACTCGGACAGCCAGACAGAAACGATAGGCCTCACTTCGACCATGGTCGTACTACGCGACACTGGCGCTGTTTTATGATCTGATTGTACAACAATGGTGATTCATCTGTTATAGTGCCACCAAACCGTGGCCAGTTTGCGTTTTGCCGCTGATGATGCGTTGTTGCTGTATTTCTCGGCAGGTATACGAGCGGATGTTCCAGTCGTTCCTGTCCACCCCGGGCTGTACGGAGCGGCCCGACTGGTGGCGGCTGTGCGGTCAGATGACGAGCCGGCTCTGAGACAGGCTGGTCAGATGACGAGCCGGCTCTGAGACAGGCTGGTCAGATGACGAGCCGGCTCTGAGACAGGCTGGTCAGATGACGAGCCGACTCTGAGACAGGCTGGTCAGATGACGAGCCGACTCTGAGACAGGCTGGTCAGATGACGAGCCGACTCTGAGACAGGCTGGTCAGATGACGAGCCGGCTCTGAGACAGGCTGGTCAGATGACGAGCCTGCTGGTCAGATGACGAGCCTGCTGGTCAGATGACGAGTCTGCTGGTCAGATGACGAGCCGGCTCTGAGACAGGCTGGTCAGATGACGAGCCGGCTCTGAGACTGGCTGATCAGATGACGAGCCTGCTGGTCAGATGACGAGCCTGCTGGTCAGATGACGAGCCTGCTGGTCAGATGACGAGCCGGCTCTGAGACAGGCTGGTCAGATGACGAGCCGGCTCTGAAACAGGCTGGTCAGATGACGAGTCGGCTCTGAGGCAGGCTGGTCAGATGACGAGCCGGCTTTGAGACAGGCTGGTCAGATGGCGAGCCGACTCTGAGACAGGTTGGTCAGATGACGAGCCGGCTCTGAGACAGGCTGGTCAGATGACGAGCCGGCTCTGAGACAGGCTGGTCAGATGACGAGCCGGCTGGTCAGATGACGGGCCGGCTCTGAGACAGGCTGGTCAGATGAGGGGCCGGCTGGTCAGATGACGGGCAGGCTGGTCAGATGACGGGCCGGCTCTGAGACAAACTGGTCAGATGACGGGTCGGCTGGCCAGATGAGGGGCCGGCTGGTCAGATGACGGGCCGGCTCTGAGACGCCGACAGACAGACGCTGCAGCAGCTGTACGGAGCTGGAGAGCCAGCTGCTGCGGCTTATGCGGCGCCAGTCAGCTGTCCTGGTCAGCTGCTCCGACTGGGCGGTGTCAGACGGGAGACGCCGACAGACAGACGCTGCAGCTGCTGTACGGAGCTGGAGAGCCAGCTGCTGCGGCTTATGCGGCGCCAGTCAGCTGTCCTGGTCAGCTGCTCCGACTGGGCGGTGTCAGACGGGAGATGAGGACAGGCAGGCGGAGGGGATCGTCCTCCAGGTGCCGTGGGACGCCAGGTGTGGTGTACGTGCCAGACGCGTCTCTGGTGCCCTGTGCTGCGCACACACTTCAGCGGTCCAGCGGGGTGAACTGGGCAAGGAATATGTGTTTTGTTACCCCCGGTGGCGTCCGTACTTGGCCAGTTGCATGCAAACATGATGGGACTCTTTATTGCTGTTGGGCTTTCATGTGTCCATCTACCTTTCGCGCGTTGGGATGGGTTGTGTGGGTGGTGTGAACCCGCATTGTTAATGGGGGTTGGTTTTGAGCGAATTAATCGGGTGCCATGTATTATCTCAGGCGAAACCGCTCCCAAGAAACGGATTTGTTTACAGTATTCATATAGTTTGAAGGTCGAGTATTTCAAAAGACCTATAGTGTATGTCGTTATTGTTATATGTGGTGCCAATATTAATCGAGCTTATTGTAATCGGGGAAGGATCGATACTTGATAGTAAATACTGGTAAATGGTTTTTATGATTATTATGGATTTTGAGCGCACCGGCTGCAGAATTCGTTCGGCGCCCACTCGGCATATGGTTTTGATACGTTTATATCTTTATATCTTGCGTTGGTTGTACGCATAGCTCGTTTACATTTTATTGCGAGTGTCCATGTGCCTCGTTCGTCGTGTTGTCAGTTGACATTGGTAAACTATCAATTTCGGCAAAACTGATGCGTAATATCTTTGATCTGCAATAACGTATGTGCAATAATTTGGAGATCATGTCGCCCGCTTATGCGGTCACGTTCAATATGATGACACAAATACCTTGTTCGATATTTAATGAATGATATGCTAAAAGACGATGTTTACTGTTTTACGTATACATTATCGTTGCCATAGTGTCCTGTTGAATTGCGAAACTTGTTGCTGCCTTGTCGTGTGCCTTACTGGGAAAATAAAACATCGCAGGAATCTTATTGGAGGTAAACTATTGAATGTTATCACCGTCACTTCAACATGGGGATGAGAAGGATCCGGGTCAACTCATGTGAGATGGCCCGACATTACGAAGAACGGTTTCCAGTTGTATTTTAACGTGAGTCGTGCCATTCGGTGCTGTAGGTGATCAGCGGCCTGTTCAGTGTTCACGGACCATGCGGTTGGCTGCGGTTCGGCGGTCAGCAGTGGTCGGCAGACGGTGAGGTAACTAAAAGTGGGGATGGGGAGAACGGTATGACGTCACACTGCTGCGGTTGGCACCTAGGGTTTATTATAGAGTTCAGTGGGTGGCACGGAGCAACCACAGGATGACATGTCCGTGTGTTCAAGAGACGCCTGAGGAAAGGGACGGGGCTAGAGCCTGCTGGAAACCGCCGAACCGCAGGTGGTCGTGAACAGGCATCAGGTGAGACAGACCTGAACAGGCTGGCACAAGAGGCCAGATTGTCTCGCCGAGCGCCAGGAAGCTGTGGTAATCCAACTCGACAACAGATGGCAGTGTAAGCGATCCGCCTGAGGCGAGGCAGGTGGGCCGCGGCGAGAGCGGTCTGTGCGATGGCTCGTAAGTCGTAACCGCCGTGCTGTGGCGGCGTGCGGCGGCAGCGGCTGGCTGTGCGCGGGGTGTCTGCAAGCCCACGCGCCCACGTGCGTCGAAACACCCAGCTGTTCGGCGTTCACTGGCCAGCCCATCACTTCACGGAGAGCGGCGTTCAAGGTCACGGCCAGGGTCGTGAGTGACTGAGCCTAGAGCAGACACCGTGCAGGTGAGAGGCGAGAGCAACAGAGGATTTCGGGACATTCGCAATCTGGATTGTTCCTTTGAAGGTTATTCGGATGTCGACTTTGGCTGCAGCGCCGACGGGCTTGCATTTATCACGTAAATCATCGGTCCGGGTCGACAAAAAAATCAATTTGTGAAGTGATTGCCGTAGAGCATATGGATTGCGCTAGGCAGGCTCCTAGAATTGCTTTGGAGCTGGGGTGCGGAGTGGAAAACTGACTAACAATAAGTATAAATTGAGGAAAATTAAACCAAAAAGCATATGTACCAGGCTTTATCACCCAATTACCTGCTCACCAAAATTAGTTTATTACCTATGCCAATTCTTACCTGTCTTTTCGTCCACAGGCTGTCCCTATCATTACATACATCAGTATCAGGTTTCCAATTATCCAATACATTTTAAAATAAGGAGTGGAAAATTCACAGTAAAACTCAGGAAAAAGAGTGGAAAAATAGTATCCATAGGGTGTCATTTTACACTCAAATTTCCCAATGCTAGTACACTGACGCTAGGACTGTTTAAATCCAAGTCCCTGACCTGTCTCGGACCCAATGACTTCCCAACCGAGATCATACGGTGATATGTGAAAAGACTTCGTGAAACCGTGCTCCTGTCGATACGTTTTACCATGCTGTTAATCAGTCTATGTTTTGGATGTACGAGAGAGTCTATGTTTTGGATGTACGAGAGACCGACCAGCTTGGTTTATCCGGCAGTTTCCGCTTTTACCATTGTTTTTATCACTGTTGTAGCGGCTTCGGTGGAAATGAAACCCATCACTGTCTCCCGACAGGAAACCAATCATCTGAGTTCAGGAGCATGAAGCGCAGTCTGAACCCGACAGCCAGAAGCGCGTGACCAGTGAGCACGTGCACTCCGGGAGGCCCCCCGTTAGTCCGATGACGCGTGACCGCGGCGGCCGGCTGGCGACGCCGCGCCGCCTGCTGGCACTGCTGGCGGCCACCGCCAGCCTCTCGGTGCTCCTCTACCTCCGCTGGACAGCCTCCGGGGCGTTCCTCACAGCCGGTCCGCGGCCGCTGCTCCCCAAACCACCTCCCACCACCAACCAGCCGGACACTCTGGAGGGCCTCCTGCGTCGTGACTTTTTCACTCAAGAGTGGGAGACGTGTGACAACCCGGAGCAACTGCCGGTCTTCCTCAACAACGAGAACTGGCAGCACCCGTTCAACACGTCCTTCTACGCACTGGCCGCCTACCCGGACCGGCGTCTGCGCGCGCGGCGCCGTGTGTTCACCTACGTACGCGTGGTGGCGATGAGGGACGGGTACCAAGGCCGCTCGGAATCCCCACTCTACTGCCAGCTACGGTTTCAGAACTTGACCGAGAGCGTGCCGGCGCAGGTGCAGCTGATCTGGGAGCGCCGCTGGGATCCGCAGAACGTCGGGCGACTATTCGACCCAGTGCTCGTGTCGTGTCCTCTGCGGGGGGACGAGCTGCCGGGCTCCGTGGCGCTGACGCCTACCCCATGCGCAGCGGCGGATACGAACCTGCCAGTGGACGCGGCGCCGCCACGGCGCCGGCAGCGCGACCGCCCCCGCCGCCAGGGGTTCGCCGTCTGTGTGAAGGGCCTGCAGTTGGGTCCAGAGTGGGCCGGTAGGCTGGTGGAGTGGATTGAGCTGCTGCGCCTGCTAGGAGCGGACGCGTTCGTGTTTTATAGGTATGATACGGCTCCAGCGGTGACGCGGGTGTTGGCGCACTACGAGGCAGCTGGCCTGGCAACAGTGGTGAACGTCACTCTCCCCGGCTTCCAGCCCAACTACCCATCGGCGCGGCGGCGATACCTCCGAGTAGCAGCCTGGCAGAAGCGGCGCCACGAGCTGGTGCACTACAACGACTGTCTGTACCGTGGCCTGTACCGGTACCGGTTCGTCGTACCGCTGGATGTAGACGAGGTACTGGTCCCGCTGCGGTACCGTACCTGGCCTGAGATGATCGCTCACCTGGAGGAGGTCAACCCGCGGCTCCTGCACCGCTTCGCCTCACTCTCCGTGCGGCACGTCTACTTCTTCGACAACTTGACGCAGACGCCGGACCCGAGCCTGCCGGATCAGTTCCACGTCCTGCGTCACACGGAGCGCAGCGCCAACATCAGCGGCCGAGGCCTCAGCAGCAAGGCGTTCGTCAGCACCCGAGGCGCTCTGACTGTGTTTAACCACTACGCGCTGCGGCCGCTGTACCCATATATGGCGCACGAGGCGCGCGTGGTGCCGGCCCAGGCGCTGCTGCACCACTACCGCGCCGAGTGCCCAGCAGACCTGAGCGATGAGTGCCGGGAGAGGTACTACCGGTACACGGACACGGACCATAGCCTGGAGAAGTACCGGACGCAGCTGGTCAAGGCAGTTGAGGATACACTGGCGGGGCTGGAGCGCGGCGGCAGAGGGTAATGTCGGCTACGATGTACAGCACAGAAGAATGTGCGGTGACGTTTGAGGATAGGGATAGTGGCGTGGAATGTACTCACTGGATGATGAGGCGCGGAACAATTTTTAGTGAAGATAGGGATTCAGGCAGGAATAGGATAAGACTAATTGAGATTATCAACGACATGGGACAAGTCATGCAGAGAGATTACCTCAAACTAGTGCACGATTCTCATTTCCTTGTTTCGTGGGCCAGAGTCGCGATGTATCTTGTGCGAGTGTCCCGTATCTCGGAAAACGATACTTATCGGTGCAACCATGCCAATGAACGTTGGGAGTACATGTCAGTAGACAACGCATTAATCACGCGATTTAACGTCAAACGAGTATCGTTCCTAGTTGTTCCTGCTGTTTTTGGTTGCCACCTAAAACACAAATTAATAAGCCTTTGAAACTGTCACGTTTTCACACAGTTTTCACAGGGATGTTCTATACCGATGGATAGCCTGGCTGTGACTTTTGTGCATATATGTCCGATCAGCGATAACAATAGACATTCCATTATGCAATATCACAAATCGCCGACGTGTTCGTTCAAGTTCACAAAAGCAGCCCTGCGATACACGTTTCTTAAACGGAATGAAAAGCCACTACCAGGTAGTGTCTCTGTCCACTTGGCATGCCCCAGCGCAGTGTGGGATATGGGAATGTGGCACCCGGCCACCACCGCTGGCCGGCTGTACCGCCCCGGCCGTGTCTGGCCAGGGCCGACGTTCAGACATGGTCACTGCAAAGTGACGTTCAGTCAGAAAAGGGGCACCTGGCAGTCGCAGATGTCTCCTCTCAGTACAGAGTGGCGGTGCCGGTGTCCTCTGAGATGTCCCTTCTCAGCACAGAGTGGCGGTACCGGTGTCCTCTGAGATGTCCCTTCTCAGTACAGAGTGGCGGTACCGGTGTCCTCTGAGATGTCCCTTCTCAGTACAGAGTGGCGGTGCCGGTGTCCTCTGAGATGTCCCTTCTCAGCACAGAGTGGCGGTACCGGTGTCCTCTGAGATGTCCCTTCTCAGTACAGAGTGGCGGTACCGGTGTCCTCTGAGATGTCCCTTCTCAGCACAGAGTGGCGGTACCGGTGTCCTCTGAGATGTCCCTTCTCAGTACAGAGTGGCGGTACCGGTGTCCTCTGAGATGTCCCTTCTCAGCACAGAGTGGCGGTACCGGTGTCCTCTGAGATGTCCCTTCTCAGTACAGAGTGGCGGTACCGGTGTCCTCTGAGATCTCAGTACAGAGTGGCGTCTGGGGCTGAGCCGAACAGGTGGGACCAGGTGGGCGGTGTCCGCCAGCGTCCCAGCACCGAGGAAGGGTCGGGCCGCGATCTCGGCTCCTGCACAGTGGTCAAGCATACAGTGTCAGGCACGTACACGGAAAGATGCTGATATACCAAGATGCCGCACACCGCACTGGTACAAACTGAAAAAATACGTGGACTCACAAAGAACCAATCAGCGGGATCACTCATGCCGGGAACGCACACAAAAAAACAACACATGAGAACACACCTAAAATGCAGGCAGATCATCTAGCAAACAATCTGGCTACGACAATAGTGTCAGAAACGACACTGACGCTATGGAGTTCACACAATCCTGACAACGGAATGCCGAGTTTGTTACATTCCTTCGCAAGTGAACTGAACTTGTATGCATTAATTTGCAGTGAGGCAGTAAGTGGCGCGCTAAAGCCAGTAATAACGACTCAACAGCCGTATCTCAACACAAGTCAAAAACTCACGTCTAGCAGACTGAGCCACGAGTCCAGACAGTTGCAGATGTCCACCGCCTCCGGAATGTTGTTGCCTTCGTAAGTATGTCGCAACAGGCACGTGTACGGAAACCCAGCTGCCTCACTGAGAAACCAAAAGAAACCCGTCAGGTTACGCGGGTACAGGTACTAGACCTATAATGCTTTAAAATAATGGTTAAATCATAAGTTGCTCTGCCGATTCAGCAACAATGCTTATTCAATCCAAGCTATTGACAAAATAAACACAAAACATTTTAACCAAAGTCTTTTGAATCCAATCGTTTTAGAAGCCTCTTAAAGCTTCCAGCAGCAATTTCAGTCGCAATACCCTATAGTGCCCTCCCGTGCTCGTATTCACAAGGCGCGGTAGAGCTCGGGCGTTGCTCACCAGATGCGATAGAGGTCGGGGGGGGGGGGGGGCTCACCAGGCGCGGTAGAGGTCGGGGGGTCTCACCAGGCGCGTTGGGGGTCGGGGGTTGCTCACCAGGTGCGGTAGATAGAGGTCGGGGGTGCTCACCAGGCGCATTAGGGGTCGGGGGTGCTTACCAGGTGCCGTACAGGTCGGGGGGTGCTTACCAGGCGCGGTAGAGGTCGGGGGTGCTCACCAGGCGCATTAGGGGTCGGGGGTGCTCACCAGGTGCGGTACAGATCGGGGGTGCTCACCAGGCGCGGTAGAGCTGGTCGGGGGTGCTCACCAGGCGCATTAGGGGTCGGGGGTGCTTACCAGGTGCGGTACAGATCGGGGGTGCTTACCAGGCGCGGTAGAGCTGGTCGGGGGGTGCTTACCAGGTGCGGTACAGGCCGGGGGTGCTCACCAGGCGCATTAGGGGTCGGGGGTGCTCACCAGGCGCGGTACAGATCGGGGGGTGCTCACCAGGCGCGGTAGAGCTGGTCGGGGGTGCTCACCAGGCGCATTAGGGGTCGGGGTGCTTACCAGGTGCTCACCAGGCGCGGTAGAGCTGGTCGGGGGTGCTCACCAGGTGCGGTAGGGGTCGGGGGTGCTCACCAGGTGCGATACAGATCGGGGGTGCTTACCAGGCGCGGTAGAGCTGGTCGGGGGTGCTCACCAGGTGCGGTAGGGGTCGGGTGTGCTCACCAGGTGCGGTACAGGCCGGGGTGCTCACCAGGCGCGGTAGAGCTGGTTGGGGGTGCTCACCAGGTGCGGTAGGGGTCGGGGGTGCTTACCAGGCGCGGTAGAGGTCGGGGGTGCTCATCAGGCGCGGTAGAGGTCGGGGGTGCTTACCAGGTGCGGTACAGATCGGGGGTGCTCACCAGGCGCGGTAGGGGTCGGGGGTGCTCACCAGGCGCGGTAGGGGTCGGGGGTGCTTACCAGGCGCGGTGGAGGTCGGGGGTGAATCCCGCTCCGGGCAGATACGGCGGTGGCAGGTGTGCGTCGCCCTCTGGCCGCGGGATCTCCGGCTGCGGCGGCGCCAGGCCGGCCAGCCCGCTGACGTCAGCGCCGGCGGCGGTCACGTGACAGAGCCGCGGGGCGGCCGGGTCTGGCCGGACTGCGGCATGACAGCTGGAGAGCTGCAGCGCCCGACACAGGCCCCGCGCCGCCGCCCACTGCACCAGGTCACACAACAGGGACAGGCGGCCCTCCTGTGGCACACGGTACAGCCGGGTCACACACCAGGCCAGACACATGTTTTACTTACAAAGCTCATGACATTGACACAAATAACTATTTGAGTGTCGCAAACCACAGCCCATGCAAGATAAAATGCATGATCAGATAGCAATAACGCGAAATAGTGTCAAACCAAAAAGGAGTGGCAGTAGACAAACATCAAAAAGCAAAGGTCACCATCGTCACATCTACGAGACTTCAGACACAGATACAAATATAAATTGATGCCAAACTAAAGTAGTCCACATACATCGATACCAAATGAGCGCAGCGATGAGTGCGAACACTTACTGGCGATATGGGCGCACGCATCTGGATGATGAGCAGTTTCTTTTTCTCGCATACGTAAGCTGCAAACGTATGGATACGCCTCAATAAGTACATCATAATCAACTCACCTAAAGAACGTAACATAAAGCTAGCACGATATGCGCAAATGCCTACCAAAAATAGCTGCATTTTCGTCTTTGCTAGGCCGACATTTCCAACCCGCAAATCTAGCGATAAAATGTGAGTTTGTCAATTTTCTTGAGTCTTTGTCAACTTCCAATGAATCACATTGCTAAGGCTGCCTCAGTTGATTGATCATGCACATCTCAGGATAAAACAAGCACCATAACACCACTATATACCAATACGAATGTACGACTGTAGCCTTACATGGCCCAAGAGAGCGTGTCTAAAGCAGTTCCAAGAATCGCCAGTATTGACTCTTGACCGTCTGGTGTTGCCGTACCTTCCATGGCAGTCATGAGGTGCGTGTCGCCGGTGTCGTCGGAGTCGGGCAGATTGCCGACAACAGCGTGCAGACTGGGGTGGCTGAAGGCGCCGACCCGGCGGCAGCGCAGGTTGTGCAGCAGGAGGTCCACGGCCAGCTGGCCCACGTTACCCACACTCACTGACGGCTGGGCCAGACACAGCGACAGACACGAGAGACTGGGGTTAGGGCCAGACACAGAGACAGACACGAGAGACTGGGGGTTAGGGCCAGACACACATACAGCCACAACAGCAGCAGACACACATATAGACACGAGAGACTGACGGCTGGTCAAGACACAGAGACAGACACGAGAGACTGACGGCTGGTCAAGACACAGAGACAGACACGAGAGACTGGGGGTTAGGGCCAGATACACATACAGACACGAGAGACTGGGGGTTAGGGCCAGACACACACAGACACGAGATACTGGGGTTAGGGCCAGACACACATACAGACACGAGAGACTGGGGTTAGGGCCAGACACACATACAGACACGAGAGACTGGGGGTTAGGGCCAGACACAGAGACAGACACGAGACTGGGGTTAGGGCCAGACACACATACAGACACGAGAGACTGGGGTTAGGGCCAGACACACATACAGACACGAGAGACTGGGGGTTAGGGCCAGACACACATACAGACACGAGACTGGGAGCTAGGGCCAGACACACATACAGACACGAGAGACTGGGGGTTAGGGCCAGACACACATACAGACACGAGAGACTGGGGGTTAGGGCCAGACACACATACAGCCACGAGAGACTGGGGGTTAGGGCCAGACACACATACAGACACGAGAGACTGGGGGTTGGGCCAGACACACATACAGCCACAACAGCAGCAGACACACATACAGACACGAGAGACTGGGGGTTAGGGCCAGACACACATATAGACACGAGATACTGGGGGCTAGGGCCAGACACACATACAGACACGAGAGACTGGGGGTTAGGGCCAGACACACATACAGACACGAGAGACTGGGGGATAGGGCCAGACACACATACAGACACGAGAGACTGGGGGTTAGGGCCAGACACACATACAGACACGAGAGACTGGGGGTTAGGGCCAGACACACATACAGACACAGAGAGACTGGGAGTAGGGCCAGACACACACACAGACACCGAGAGACTGGGGGTTAGGGCCACACACATACAGACACAAGAAACTGGGGGTCAGGGCCAGACACACATACAGACATGAGAGACTGGGGGTTAGGGCCAGACACATACAGCCACAACAGCAGACACACATGTGCTAAGTGTGAACCAACACCTGGTGAAGAGGCTTGGAAGCAAATAATATGGGTAGAAACAAAGCTGTATATGCTATATAACAAGGAGATTATGAATGAAATTTCAAGCTTTAACTGAACTTTGGATTAAACAAACCACCCAATTCAAAACACTCGTACCTACAGCAATTGATTTGAATGGTAAAACAATCAACAAATAAAAATGAGCAGCTTGACAGCTTGAGAGAGAACAGAAAAGGTTGATGCAGGTGATCACTTGTTCAGCTTTGATGACATTTATATATAAATTATATTTATATATTATAATATACATATAACAAAGGTACTACATAAAACTGAAATGCCCCTACACTTATATCAGGAGCAAAACAGTCAAAAGAAGTTCTGCAACTCACACCAGCTGCTTGCAAAATATGTTGGATGATCAAAACAATACAAAAGCAACAAAGCAATAACAATAATACCAAACAAAAAAGTATCAGCACAGCAGTATCAGACTTACCAAAATGAGGGTGTACCCTGTGAGATCAACTGATACATCTTCAGCATAAGTAGAAGTTTTCATTTTGCCAACTTCGATCCTGTCAAAATAAATGCATTTTCAATTTACTTTAAAGTTTAAATACTTTTGCAGCACAAATTCCATGATGTGTATTTAATGTTATGTTGTATCCATAAATGCAGAACATTGGCCTAGTGGAATGGTGTGCAGAGATAATGAAAATATTACTGCACCTCTCAGTTGGCAGTGGGTGGTAAACAGTTTGTTTCACTGGTTTTACCGGTTAAAACCGGCTGTCAAAAACTCCTAGTGGCAAAAAATGGCAAAAATTCCAATGAACCAAATCTGATAATTGTTTTGTACCAGATCAATTTAATCATTAAAGTCCATAGCTCAACCTATTAAGTAAGCTTTGTTTTGTTTCTTTCCAAGTTCCATTGAAAATGAAAGTATTTTTCACAATATGTCTTTAACACGCGCCCTGGAGGGCCTCTGATATTGACACGCCTTGGGGGGGGGGGGGGGGGGGCGGCGGATTTCGTTGCCCCCCCTCCCTCCTATGATCTCGAAAACCACGCAACGTAGCGACAAGCGGAAAACAGCGTTAGATAGCTGGAGATCATTTGAATGAAAGTTCTATCGAAAGTATATCGGTATTTTTTAAGTCAGGTCAATATTGGGGTCACTAGAGGTCATCAAAGGTCAGATTTGCCAGTTTTAGGACTTCGCTCCGAACACCCCCAAATATCTCGGGAACTATGATAGCTGGGAACAAACGAGAGAAAACAAACCAATCGAAAGCTCTTGAAAAATGCAATCGCACTCGGTGTCCTCTAGAGACGCAAATTTCAGGACCACGGAGCCGGCGCTGGGCCCAAATTCAGGCCCGGCGTGCCTGAAGCTGTGTCTGAACTCAGGCTTGCCGGTCTCATGCCGGGCTCAGCACAAGTTATCAATTTAAAAAACTAATTAAATAGAAATAAATATTGGCAGAAGTCAGAACATACATGCTTAAAGATCATGATAAATTGATAAAAAATATACAACAGTTAACAGTAAAACACCAGCATAACACAACAATGTCTCAGTTTACAAATTAAAAGTGATAACTAGTACGACCTACAGGGTTTTTCATAATGAATGTTACTTTTAAATCGGCCGTAGGAAGACCAAAAATATTATAAAGCTCGCGGATTTTTAGGTTATATCGTTGCAAAAACGTGAAGGTTTGTATCTGTGCAAAAATTACCCCGAAACAATTAGTCTGATGGATGTTATAGGCCAACAATGTCGAGGCCCAAGAAACGCTGCAACGCGCCGTTTTCAAACGAAGAGGCAGTTTTGGCAGTCCCTCAGTATGGTGCGCTGAAAAGCATAGCTGCAGTGCGTCGAAAGTTTGGCAGTCACTTTCAGAAAATAAATGTCATATCATCAAAGATGACTTTCAAGAGACTGGTCGAAAGGTCTCAGTCAACAGGCTCCATCTCTCCATCAAAGCCTCAGGGTCGAACTGCAACATCAGCTGAGCTCGTGGAGAAAACTCGGCAGATGGTGGAGCCATATCAAGCAGCCAAAAAAGCATCTGTCCCCAGGATTGCCAAGTCGTTGCCACATCCACAACTGTGCATGGCGGATTATGCGGAAGAAGCTGGGGTGGAAGCCGTATAAGCCCCATGTTACCGTGCCGCTGAACGCGGGCCACCAGGCAGGCAGACGAGAATTATGCAAGAAGCTGGCAGATAATTCTGCAATTGTTGGCCTATAACATCCATCAGACTTATTGTTTCGGGGTAATTTTTGCACAGATACAAACCTTCACGTTTTTGCAACAATATAACCTAAAAATCCGCGCGCTTTATAATATTTTTGGTCTTCCTCCGGCTGATTTAAAAGTAACATTCATTATGAAAAACCCTGTAGCAAGGAGTGGACACACCAGTGAAACTTAATAAATCAAACTACAGGGTCAATTCATGATCAATTAATTAGCTCAATCACTGCAGCAGTGCTGGAGTCGAGTGCAGTCAAACAGAAACAACTACCCCAAATCATATTCCACTGTCATCACTAGTAACTAGGTGGGGTGGCATACAATATTATATTTAGTCATCCCATTGCCCCAGGTCACCCCAAATTATTTTGTATAACAAATAAGTACCTATGGAACAAAACCACCCACGTATATGATAATAATTATTGTTAATACTATTGTAAATACATATTACTGAGAATATTTATTGATACATATTTACCATTTAGTTCCACATGAGAAAGGACATATTCAAGTCATATCATTTGTAGTTTTGGTAGTGAACAAATATTGTATTTTATGCAATTACAATTATAAAGGTGGAAAGACTGCAAAACACAAACAAAAACATTTTGGAAAGAAATCTTAAGTGGCCAAGACCTATCCCAGAATGCAAACCTGTCTAGTTCCACTTCAACTCCTTATCACAATAGCTCCATAATTTATATATGACCTTGCGTAATTACACGTGACACTCCCCAACAACACATTCAAACCCAATTTCCATACAATGTGTTTTGATGAGTCACATTTGCGACGAATTCGCCAGGACTGGACCGTAAAAGAATCACGTGTGTCAATTAAGCAGTAGATCGATATTCGCGAATGTGTCACTTTGACAGATATTCACAACTTCACACCTCAGAATCGCGACGCCTCAGAATTGTGTGAAGACAATTGTTCATGTTCGTATTCGAAAATAAGCTGTAGTATCAAGTCTTAACCCTTGGTGTCAGTTGAAGTTTAAATATTTTTAAAGAAGTCCATCTGCCGAATCCGCAATATGTTGACATTTTCATTTTGGTGATTTTAAGTATGGTAATATATGGTGATAAAGTTAATCATTTCGGTGACGGGATTAATTGTCTGCGCCGTTTTGAGCTCAACGCTTCACAATTGTCAAATACTTCAGCCGCCATTACGCACAGCAGTGAAGTTGATTCCGTCAAGCTAGCAGCAGATTCATATTCGCGAATCTGATGCTGCCAGACAGACATTCGCCGGGCTCGAATATACTGCTACTGGCAGCAGATTCGGCGAATGTCTGTCAGCTGGCAGCATATTCGTGAACAACTTCCGCGGCATTTTTCTCGCATCATCTGAACGTCAGCAGCAGGTTCGCAACGTGATGTGTTTGAGTTGAGTTGTTCGGTGAAAGATGGGTACCTTCTAGGCAAGTAGGAGGAGGTAGAGGTGCCACTCACTGACTGCTTCAAGTCAGTAATACGTCGATCAATACCTACTTACCTAGAAGGTACCTATCTCTCACCGAACAACTCAACTCAAACACATCACGTTGCGAATCTGCTGCTGGCGTTCAGATGATGCGCGAAAAATGCCGCGGAAGTTGTTCACGAATATGCTGCCAGCTGACAGACATTCGCCGAATCTGCTGCTGGTAGCAGTATATTCGAGCCCAGCAAATATCTGAATCTGCTGGTCGCGTCTAAGATGCGCCAAAAAGGCCGCGGAAGTTGTTCACGAATATGCTGCCAGCTGACAGACATTCGCCGAATCTGCTGCCAGTAGCAGTATATTCGAGCCCGGCGAATGTCTGTCTGGCAGCAGCAGATTCGCGAATATGAATCTGCTGCTAGCTTGACGGACGTGTGAAGTTGTACCAAGGCAGTTGTACGGCCTTGGCCTTGACAGTGAAGTAGCTCAGGCTTTGTTTATCTGTGCCCACTGCCCAAGGCTGTATAAATATGTGCCAAGGCCGTATAAGAGTGGCTCTGTGTGTGACTGGCTTGGATGTTAGTTATAGATATCTTGGCTTGGATAGTGAGAAAACCGAGGATACTCTGTAATTTAAAACAGGTTGATTATTTTACTTTTATCATTCAAGATATGATTGTCACTCCCAATGTTTTTAGTACGTGTCATACTTAAATGTCCAGGAAAACTTGCCTTTTCCCCATTATCCTGTGAAGTATATTTATTATTTACTAGTCCATGTCAACATTGATCGAATAAGTAAGTAGGTTGTAGTACCTCAACATTGTTTGTAGAAGCTATTACAATTACAACCCAAACATTGCATTGTGTGATGTTGAGTGATGAATGCATACTTATTATATACTTTTAAGCTGCTCGTTTGGACTTGCATGATCTATATATCTATCATGCATCTTATTTTTGTTTTTTATTTTTGCAAACCACCAAAGATGAAAGAAGTCTACTCACCTTGACCTGTTCGACTTTCCTGTTAGTCTGTTGTTGATTATTTATCTCAAGTTCTGACTTGTGTGGGATTTTTTTACTCCATGGTCCATATATATCCATTATCCATTGGTGTTTCAATGTGGTGTGTGTTAAAATGGTGCAAAATGCACATTGCAAACTATAAATATTCCTGCTAAAAGATTTTAAGTGTAGAATGAGGTATACATGAAGATTCCTAGCTGCCGCGTGCCGGGCCTGGCGGGTGCTGCCACATGTGGCCGGCCTTGATGCCGGTCCCAACTCATGTATGAGCGGTGGCGGTGCGGGCCGGTTCCTGTGTTTTGGGATTTTTTTTTGCATCTCTAGTGTCCTCAGATTTGAGCTCAGGTCAATAGTTTAGTCTCCAGAGGTCATCAAATGTCAAAAAGGTTATTTTTTGGCCACTGTTTTTCGCAAATAACCTTTTACCTAATAAAGATAAAGCAATACGGTTGACGCCATCCTGTTTGTCTCGTCAAGGCACTTCGAATCATATTCATGTTGATCAGGTTAGGTCAACAGATAAATTTTACCTCAGGTCAAGGTCAAGTGGTGACACATGTAGGTCATGTTGCATATTGGGCGACGTGTCCCGACGAGACAAACACATTGGTACTGTTTTCACTTCTCTATCTGCATTATGTCGATAGTTATTGACAACAGTGTTGGCGGTTACGAAATTGACCCAACCTTAGGTCACCGATATTAGAAATCCGAGATATACAAATTGTAGATAGATATCATCCGTTTCGCCTTATGAAATCCTACAAATTTGAAACCGATCGGCCTAAAACTGTGACTGCGGTACTACCGCAAACGTTTTGGAGGTGGGGTCATCACGTGACCTGGTCTGGTGACCTGAGATGACCCGAGGTCAAGAATTGTACATAATGTGGGTAGTTAATTTCCGAACAGGTATGCAAAAAACGGCGGCGCTGCGCGCCGCCGTTTTTGCGCTATTCTCGAAAAACCTTAGGGGTGGGCGGATTTCGCACCCCCCCCTCCAGGGAGCGTCATAACACGCGCCCTGGAGGGGGGGGGGGGGGGGGAGGGTCGAAATCCGCCAACCCGTCCTGTTCTTGTGTGAATATCTCCTGATTTTACCGGTCGATGTGCATCATTTTTGGTGTACCTGTCTAAAAAATGAACGGCGCGTCGTCTTAAGTAACACAAAATAAGCATCGGCCGAAAACTTCTTGAGTTATAGACCATCAAAGTAAAAAGTAATGACTGCAATGAAATGTTGCTATGCAAATGATCTGAGGTCAAATGCAACTTCTATCATCCCTATTGAATCATTAGACTTTCCAACAAATAATTTCAGCCTATGTTGGGGGTATATACATCCAATCACTGCATTCCATAACAATGTCAAACCAATGACAGCATACCAAACACAATTTAGCATGTTTGACCTCATTTCACCTCTTTTGACCTGGAAGATATTGACCTAGGGCTATGCAATTTTCACAAAACAAAGTTTCCCACAGAACCTCCCTACCCTACAAATTGCATTGGGCTTAACCTTCACACCAATGAACAACAAATAACTTGCTCAACCAGCATGGTCACTTGGACCTAAGGTGTCAGCGCTACCAAAGGCTGATGAGGTGCTCAATGTACAGATACTACATTCTTTATAAGTGTCACTCCCCAAAAGTTAATTGTCTTTCCATACTGTCTATCATCATGGACTTCCAGTTCTAAATATATATTTGTCCCAGCTATCTCAGTTCAGGTCAAGCAGCACTCCCTGTCATATATAAGCCAGTGAAAAAAATTGTTCTGCTGGGCTAAGTAAATCTGGTTAATGCAATAATTGCAGGTTCACAATTGTGTTGCAACTGGCACAGGATTTGAAATGGTTCAATGATATAGGAATAATTACTTCTTTTACAAACAATTTTATGAAAAAAGCAAGCAGTTTTAGTTTTTGCACTTTTTGCCAGTAAAAAACGGTCTAAACCAGCAAGTGGAAAAACTTTTTGCCGGCAAAAAGTCCAACCCTGCTCAAACATGTTAATGACTTGGGTTTAAGGGTGCCACAGCTACTAAGCTATGTGACGCCCATTCTCTCAAACATAAAATACAATATATTGAGAGATAAAATACATTATATCTGCCCTTGTGTGGGAGGATAAAGATGATGAATAAAATCAGATAAACATAACTTCAATTCCTTATAATGAACTAAAGTCTAGACATGTTATCAAAACATTTGGCTAAAATAAAAATAAAATCATCAATCATAAAAGACAATCAGTGATACATCAGGAAATATTGCATTAGGGTTCTTCTGAGCTATCTGATTTTGTGGGAATGTTAGGCACACTAGTTTCAAAAGTGGCAGCTCTATACTACATAACGTTTTTCATCTTGAGGATTGGCACATTACTTTGAGTAAATAACAACATCTAGAACATTACAGGGAATGTTTCACCTTTGTATTGGTTTTGAACTGAGATAGCCATTATCTTTGGCCATTATTGAAATGTCAAAAATACTAAGGTCATTTTCCCCAAAATTTAGCCGTTTTTAAGCAATTTAATTCATAACTTGCAAAATGGGGTCTAGGCTAGTCTAAATCTCAGCCAATCAGCCAATTTGCTGATTGGCTGATAGCCACCTTGTCAGCCAATCAGTGGTGGTATATAGCTCAATAATGACGTCTCAAATTTAAAACTTAATTTGTATAAAGTTAAGTGATTTTTCAAGAGAAAAAATATCACCATCATTTTCAGAAGTACTTACTTCATATTTTTTACTACAACCAGTGTATATATATGACAACTTGCAGAAAGACAAAACATTCCCTTTAAACCACTACCTGTTCCCCTGCTATCAGATATCATGGAAATCATGCAAAAATGCTGATGGTATATGCATTCTGCTTATGCTCATTGTTCTTAAAGGGATTATACGGGTTCCCGTCCTGAAAGTAAATGCACTCTTTTGCAGTTGTATGAGCTTTAAACACGTTTAAGACATATAACAGGGACCTCAATGCTCATTTAGTCCATTATTTCAGCAATTATCAGCGTTAAAACTTGGGCGTTTTTCGAGACTAGTATCAGATAACGAGTACTTGATCGGCACTACTGTCCACCACTTTTATCTTAACCCGCGCACTGCAGGGGCTTTGCGCCGAACACGAACTGCAGGGGGGGGGGGGGTTGATTTCCTACCCCCCCCCCCCCCCACTGAGATCTCGAAAACTACGCAACGTAGCGAGAAGCGGAAAAAGGCATTTGATAGCTTCATACATGTTCTATCAAAAGTATTTCAGTGTTCTTTTAGGTCAGGTCAAAATTGAGGTCACCAGAGGTCATCAAAGGTCAAATTTTCCAGTTTTTCCTGTTTTAGGACATCGCTCCAGAAATTCCCATATATCTCAGAAACGATTATAGTTAGAAACAAACGGAAAAAGCAAACGCCAGCCAGTGAAATTTGCAATCGCTAAGGTGTCCTAAGGATTTTATCGCTAAGGATTTTATCTCAGGTCAATATTGGAGGCTCCAGAGGTCAAAAAGAAAAAATGCTTATTTTTTTGCTAAATCGTTTTTACTATTAACTTTTTACTTAATAAAGATAACGGAAAACTGTTTACGCCATTGTGTTTATCCTGTCAAGGCGATTTGAATCATATATATATGGTGACCTTGTTTAGTCAACTTAACAATTTGACCTCAGGTCAAGGTCAAGTGGTGACCTAAGTAGGGCATGTTGCATATGGGAAGACGTGTCTCGACGAGACAAACACATTGATTTCTGTTTTACTTCTCTATCTACATTATGTTGAGTTATTGACAAAAAAGTGATGGTGACCTCACATGACCCCAAATGACCCAATAGGGGTCACTGAACAAAACTTACACTTGGATCATCAAGAATATCCTATAATAACATGATACAGAAGTAATTGGACTAATATCATGCATATCCTTGAAATAAGAAGCATTTGTATATTTCCCCATTGCCTTATTATGGGGAGGTTACAAAATTGACCTGACCTTAGGTCACCGATATCAAAATTCCGAGATAAACGAATTGTAAGTAATGATGCCCTCATGACATCCTGTAAGTTTCAACCTTATCGGTGAAAAACTCTGGCTTTGGCACAACTGCAAACATTTTTGGTGGTGGGGTCACTTGACCTGGTCTGGTGACCTGACCTGAGATGACCTGAGTATATATATTTTTTCAAAGTGTGCGCAATTGATGTCCTAACAGGTGTACCAAAACCCGGCAGCGCTGCACACCACCGTTTTTTCTCTATCTTTGAAAAACCTGAGGGGGGGGGGGGGGGGGGGGGGGGGGGGGGGGGCGGAAATCAACCCCCCCTGCAGTGCGCAGGTTAAGATCAATTTTAGAGTTTTTAATTATCTGCAAGTCCTACACTGGATCACAAAATTATTATGCAATTTAAAACTGACAGGACTTTGTATTACTACACACTGTTCATTGAGGTTTTGTGTTGTGGTTTTCTTATCTCCAGCCTTTAGCGTTGAGAATTTGGTGGTGGCGTATTAATTTTTTGGTATGAAAATTCATGCAAAATATATAATTTTATGGGAAAACTAGGTAACTGCTGGTGTCGTTGGAACAAAAGAAGTTTATTTTCTTTCAAATATTACTTATTTTACCGGCAATATGCCAATGTGAGGTGTTTGTATTAGCATAAAAGAGATGACTGGCTCTGCCTCAGCCGGTCCTGCAGAAAATATGCGGTGGCATCACCACACACTTTGGAATGTCCTTACGTGCAGAAGAGGTCATTTCCAGCAAAAATGTGGCTACTGTGAGACTTCTACCACCTTTATAAGTATGTTTTACTATGCAACTCAATTATTCTGGGGAAAAAACTGTATAATCCCTTTAAATACACAATCAGCTGACAAATGTCAACATCTCCACCTGAATAAAAGCAAGCATTGCATTGTCATAGTAGTCATCGTCTGTTAGCTTTGTCAAAAGGTAATGATTAAGGACAATTTTATAGATTCATCTTTCCAGCTGTCATGATTGATTTTTAAATTGAGCTGACTGAAATTTGGTATGAATTTCCACCTCAGTCAGAAAAAAACATGGTCTTCTTGATGACCGGGGTTTGGATGAGTCAGCGAAATCAAAGCTCTTTACTTTTTAGCATTTCATAGCAACTTTTGTATTACCATCATCATTTGAGGGTGTCAGTGAACAGAGAAATGTTCAATGTGTCTATTGATAGCAAGTTTTCTAATTTCACATGACATTGTAAAATAACAAATTGAAATATTGCAGTTTGAGTTGTCACGGTTGTGTTCATGGCATCGAAATCGTCCGCGGTTTGGATCTTTACCCTATTTCACTGATAATACAGTAAATGCAGCATCCCAAGTCACCCACCAAAATGAAAATGAGTGAGTTCTCTAAAAGTAACTTACAATATCCCGTTTAATTCAGAAAGTAGCTCTAAACACGACCTCGGCTTCCCAACACAACTCTGGCCACGGTAGATAAAATCGGCCCCCTCCGAAGTTAGTTGGCAGCACTATAGCTCTTGGGCGTGACTTTCCTACTAGCCCATAGGGTTCACGTGTTAAATGGCCCAACTTTGGGAAGCTGTATCTAGAGTTCTATTCAGCCGATTTGCCTCAAGCTAGTCTCCAAAGAAGGATCGTTCAAATATCTCGCGATAATTCCTCTACTATTTTTCACCTAACCCAGCTGAATTCTTAGGGCGTGAGGGGTAAAGATTTGACTGCACTCCGTGCCGGTCTGGCCAGTTTCTGGCGACGCTGGTGCGCCGGCGACAATAGCTCAGTCGGTAGCGCATCAGACTACGGATGCGAGGGTGGTGTGTTCGAATCCCGCTCGGGTAAGGGTGATTTAGCGCAGGAATAATGTTATATTATTTTTGATGGTCGATAACTATGTTTTTATCGACCAAATAAACTGTTTAAAATGTTTTGTCGAAATTAACTTGATTTAAACCATCTTCTCCGGCTTGATATTTAGTAATTCCGCGATGATAACTTGTTAATAGGTAATTGTCGTATTTATCCTTCTCATTTGTCATTTCATATCGCGACCTGCTAGTGTGACAAGCTGTGAGTACTAAGTAGTAGCGTGTATGAGTGAATACAATATGAATATATTTGTGAAATACCTCTTTCCAGCTTTTACACTGATTGATAGACTTATTAAAACGTAAGTAAAGCAAAACATACACATTGATTACATATACTCGCTCGAAGATTGTTAAAAAACATTTAACTGACAACTGGTTTTCCCGATACTTTCGAGCTTTTTCTTCGTTTCTCCGACTTCACATTCTGTCTTTTACGAAAACTGACAACCAAGCCATTGAAAGAAAAGTTACTCCAATAAATCATTATTGAAAGCACTGTAGCAGCAATAATACAACAGCATTGTAGGAGCTACAGTGGCACAATTGCTGCAAAAGACAAGATGACGCACGTACGAGATAACTTGTTCCTACATGGATTACCAGAGACTGAAGCCCGATTCAAGAAGATCCCTCCACACAATTAAATGACGGATATCCAAGCAATGACGGATATCCAAGCAGCCCTCACAGCAAATGCAACAATGGATCTTGGATACCAGTGGATCTCTGGGTGAAATTAAGCGACAGATATCGGATTACACATGATACCGTGATAATCAGACCACAACATACAATCAGTGGTGAATCTAGGATCCCAGCAGATCTCACGACAATATGCAACTGAATATCTCGGATGCCATATCTTTGGGTTAAATCTAGCAACAGATTTCGAATCACACAGTATCCTGTTATACACACACCAGAACAACGGAAGTAACATGCACCTCAGGCCTCAGCAGACTTACGGTACAAAATAAAACAGCCCTCTCGATTCTGCCAGTACCTGAGAAGTTGACAACAAAACGACATGAACAAAACAAGAGAAAAACATGACATGAGTGAATGAGCGCAACTGTCCAGTCTATTCACTACAGCCTATACACTAGTTTGCACTGTGCGTGGTGCCAGCACTTCCTCGCTCCTCACCGTGCCCGAGACTCGGCGCGTCGGGCCCTGTTGATGTTGCCCATCCTGATAAATGTCCGGACGCGGGCGAAGGAGGCGCGAATCTTGGAATGGACGCGTGGGAACTTGTCCTGGAGGACCACGACAAAGTCCTTGATGCCACGGACATTCGGCTTAAGCCATCGGGCTCCAGAGCGTGGTGGGCACAGAAAACCGCCTCCACCTCCTTGAAGGTGGCGTAGAATGTCTCCGTGGGCACCGTCAGGCCGCCGATACTGACGACCCTGGTCCACAGGGCCTGCAGAGGCACCGACTCGGCCGAGGCGGAGGATGGTACACAGAGGGAGCGGTCGACGGGCCTCTTCCTCGCGATGTAGCCGGCGACGTAGGCCATGGCGCTCTCTGTCGCGGACACACCGGTGACCGTGTCCCGCGCGGCCGACGACGCAGCAGGGCGGCATGCTGCTGACTGGGACGCCTCCGCATGGTGAAGCAGGTCAGCCACATCCCTCAGGTCGTCCATGTCCTCCCCGTTATCGCCGTCTGTTTTCGCTGTCGTCACCTCCTCCACCGGTCCGGTGAACTCCTGCAGGTCTGCCGTCAGTTCGGAGGTGCCGGTTGCCTCCACCTCCAGCACCTGATCCAGCTGCTCCTCCAGATCACCAGTCTCCGGCTCTGCCGCATGATCACCGTCTCTGCAGACGGGACTTACGCCTCGCTGCATGACGAACAGGAGGGTAAGCAGGCGAATCCTTGCCCTCGCTTCAGTCGGTGTGGGGTTCTGGTTGGAGCCTCCCGGGCCTCTCACCATGCCGAACAACCCTAACAGCCTGTCCTGCGTGAGCCGGCGAGTCAGGACGAACACATCACCGAACTCTGCCTGGAGGTCCTTGAACAGGCCACGTACCGACCGGATGCTGATGACCATCCCTCTCTGGAACGGGTACATGCACCGTGCGGTACCGACACGCATCAGCGTGGCCTCCGTCACAGCGGCTGAGATAGCCCTCTCTTGTTCATCGCTGCCACGGTAACCTCTCCGTCTCCGCAGACCTTTTGTGTCGCCTGGGTAGCTGGCGTTGAGGACATCCGTTGCTTCGTCCACGACACGAAGGAACCTCGCCTCCTCTTCTTTGCCCGCGATGTGCCGCTGCAAGACGCTGGCAGTCGAGGCGCTCAGGAGTTGGAGACACGGACCATGCAGGTAACCTATTCAAAATAATAATTAGACACCAATAGAGATGTGAATGGATGGCAGCAGACGCTCAGTGGAGCCCAGAAGGAACTTGTGACAAGTTATATAGAACTTATTGGTTACTTTTAGGTCACGCCAATATTGAGGTCATCACACTGCAGACTGGTTATTGAATATTGATTCAACCTTTTTTGGAACGATTCAACCACGATTCATTTTGGAATCTGAATGATTCAATCACCGCTTCATTCATGGATACACATTTGATAATTGCTTCTTTCCGATTCAAAGAATCAAAAACATATTTTAATCGATTCACGCTTGATTCAACATTTAAATGTATGTTGTATTTACGTCCAAGCAATACAAATGGAAACACATAAATGATCATTAAAACATTGTTACAGCAATCATATCATACTCCTGCTAACAAGTGCACATCATACTCCTGCTAACAAGTGCCAGCTCTGCTGCTGCGACAAAGTAGGTGCAGTACAAGTGTTTTGTCAGCAGGCACAGAAATTGGTGCATGCGGCAGTGGCACAGTTGAAGCCGGGCTTGTAAACAAAGCAGAGCGCTTGTTCCGGGTTGAAAGCAGCAAACTCTGCCATGGCTATCACAATCACTTTGCTGTATGATAATCTTTTTGGTCTTTGTGCACATGCATTAGAATATGTCCTTTCAGCGGCAAATCTGTGAAGCTCTTTGAAGCAGGATTCCAGATATGTTCAAAGCAATTCCTAGGGTCTTTAACCTCTTCTCTTGCTGCATCTCGTCGAATTAATTGCCACCAAAGATCGGCCCCTTTGGAATCACGAGGAAGACGGTGGTAGCCACTAGCCAGCCCCCAAATGATTTGAATTACCCTTCTCCCTACTATTGGTACAGCCAGGCACAACACAGTAGGGCATAGCCGGGTAAAAACAGTAAATTGAAAATGGAAGAGATCAAGCTCTACCCGACAACTTAACAGTTAAAAACTTTACAGCGCCTTACGTACCCACAGTCTACAGAAGCTAGCGACAAATATGAATAATCTACAATGCATTTCGATTGTTTCATTTACTCTAAGAGCAAGGGCGGATCCAGCCGGCCGTTTGGGGGGGGGGGGGGCAAACCGTTTTTTAGCAGACCTTACCTACCCCCAATTTCGAATTTCTTCCCGGATTTGGGCCACTTTATTTTGCAACCACACGATTTCGATTTTTTTCCCCATTTTTTTTTTTAGGTTTTCGACCTTTTGGGATATCGAAAAAGGAAAGATGTCAGCTTGCAGTTTGTATTGTTCCGACATTGCCTTACACTGATAAAAACTATGTCAATTGTCAGCTGTACCCAGGGGCGTCGCCGATAATTTTTGAGTGGGGGGGGTCGGCTGAAATGATGAAAAAAATGCACCCCAATTTGTTATGCGTGTATTTAAGCCTTTGCGACATTTCTAATGTGGATTTGCATGTTATAGTAGGTACTTGTTATTTAGCGCCGCGAAGCGGCGCGATTTTTTTTTTGCTCGGGTTTGCCTGATAAAACCCAGAAACATAGGCATTTTTAGCTTCTTAGCCTTGTAGAGGATAATAAGCTAAAAATGTTATTCATTCAATTCAGCGTTACGACGAAACGAAGACGATGACGATGGCTTCGTTATGACGATGGCCACTGATGTGACGCCGCGAAGCGGCGTGAACATTTTAATTTTAGGTCGTAGAAAACGCATTTTTAATATTGGAACCAGACCGTGAGTGGAGCCAAGCCTCAGGTAACCCCTTTTCCTGGTTGCACATCTCGGTATGATGCAAAATGTTGAAATGAAGGTAGTTTTTCATATACTCCTCGGATAGTAAATCACGATGGCCGGTGGCAGTCTGCGCTCAATAGTACATATGATAATAATAACTGCAGTCTGTATACATACCTATGTACCGAACTGTAACAAACAACTGGTAACGGTGCAAATGGTTTCAAAGTAGCAAGAGGCAGACCGACATTTCCGCGCATAAATGGTCCCTGTGGATCTGGAGGAACCTGGGGGAGATGGCTTGGGGAGATAGTCCTGGCCTGGTCCCCACTATTAGCTCTTCGGGCCAACAAGTTGGGCACCGCTGGAACAGCTTCCGGTTGCCGAAGTCCGCGTCTTTGCGTTCGCGTCGCCTTTTTCGGAACTCGGCAGACAAGCTAAACATGTAGCCCGCTTTAAAGATAATATTTTATGAAGAGAGTTGGCCCTGGGGCCAGCAATTACCGCCAAGGAGAGCCTCTGCAAGAAACTTAATGGAATTAATTTTCCAAATTTGTATATGCAATTGCAAAACTTGTGTCATGCCCCGAAGCGGCGCGAAATTTTTCAGTTTTTGACTGAGGCTAGCTTGATTTTGACTGCTACAATTTTGGGATGCCCAGTACCGTTCTAAAAACGCAAATATAGCATGCATTAAATTTCACGTCGGGGGGGGGGGGGGGCAAAACATAGTTTGCCCCCCCCCTTAAACAGGCTTGGGGGGGGGGGGGGGGGCATGGCCCCGTTCGCCCCCCCCCCCTGGATCCGCCCTTGGTCGTGGTCTAGTTATTCCTTCGTCGACGACGAAATCATTATTTATGAACTTGTTAATTTGTTTTTCTTAAAATTTCACAGAACACGGAATAGTATTGTTTTTCTTATATGCTTTGAGGCTCATATTACAGTTATTTATAGATTTTTTTTTTTGGGGGGGGGGGGGGGCAAAAGACATGTTGCCCCACCCCCCCCCCCCCCCCTTCCAGGCTTTTGGGGGGGGGGCCATGGCCGGATTGGCCCCCCCCTGGATCCGCCAGTGTCTAAGAGTAAACAATCGTAATATCTGCGCGGCTTTCGCTCCTCGGTAAAGCTACCACATGTTAAGATGGAACTAAAAACAACTAGTATACAGTAGTGAATCTAGTACTTTTCTAGTAGTATCCTAAATAAATCATACTAAAATCCGTTCCACC
>JAXIVJ010017079.1:0-27091 GCA_036785665.1 Chirona hameri | reverse complement strand
AGAGCAGTATCCAGGAATATGGATGGTTTGGCCAAAGTGAGGAGACATTACAGTCAATGTTGTAATGTCTCCTGATTTAGGCAATGTTTAGTTACATTGACGCTCTATTCCTTATACTTTTTTACCTATGATGATGTGCGTGTGTGAAAAGCCACCCTGCTATGGACTTCATGCGAATATAATCTGAATCTCAATCTCATGTTATACCCAAATTGTACTTCATTTTAATAAGCTAGTTCACTTTGTTTCTGATCTTGAACATTTGTTTTATGATTATAATTCCTGGCTCCGAATTGGACAGTCCAAAAATTGTACAGGTTTTGCAATCCTTTCATTTATTATTGTTATGGTTTACAGGGTGATTTGTTTTGCTTATGCTCTTCAAATCTTCCTAACACAAATGTTGCCCCATTCCGCAGAAGTTAAAATTATGAGACATCAACTTAGCAGAAATTATTTAAATAAAACACCCATTCTCAACAATGTCCGGCAAAGAACTGGTCCAGGCCCAAGTTGAGCTGTGTGGGAACAAGCATTTTCATCCAATACTGTGCCATTTTTTTTTAAAAGAGCATTATCCCTCGCCCTACGGAAGCTTTTTTCCCCTTCGCCCTACGGGAGGTCCTAAAAAGACCCCCCTGTTAACTTCCAAACCAAGCAATATAGAGCAACGCAGTAAGAACCAACATGTTGCCTGTCAAGTTTGGAATCTAACGGTATGCAATTTTGAGGTTTCGGGTCAACGAGCGACCTTCCAGGTCAAGTGAATGACCTCGATCGACCACGTCCAGAACAGCGATTTTCCTCTGTCAGAAAACCTCAAAATGAGAAATTGATAAATGTAATTAAAAAGGCATGTTCCTAGACCAGTTTTGTCTCAGAAATACAGAAAAGGTAATTATTTATTCGTATCTGGTCAAAAAAAATCAACAAAAGTTATTAAAAAAATGACGTCATGAATTTCTTACACTTAGGGAGCCATCACTCAGTCAAAAATAGAGATATTTCTTTGAAATTTGTTTTGAGTATTGTCCATACTCAGTTCTCTCACATATATTCCATTTTTTTAACATCTTTGAAAATTTTGATTTTGTGGTGATTTTTCCCCAAAAAATCAGTTTTTGTCCATTTTGGGGGTCAAAAACGCAAAATGTTGCAAATGCGAGATTGCCATTTTAAAGAAAATGACATTTCGTATCTTTGCTTAATTGCGTTTGCAATTTGCTTGAAAACTTTGTTTTCTACGATTTTTCAAACATTTATCGTTTTTTTCACCAACACATGACGTCATCAAAACATCATTATTTCCCAAATTTCTCAGCCAGTTTAAATGCAATTTTTACAGCATACGTATAATTGTTGTATACTTAGCTACTGAAAATTTCAGCAAGATGCGCCGTACGTATAAAAAGTTATGCAAGAAAAACCTCAGGGGGGTCGTTTTAGGACCCCGTAGGGCGAGGGTTAGCTCAGAAATGTGTCATTTAAAATGTGTGTCAACTGTTCATGAACAGTGAGCAGGAAGATGCAAGTTTGGTTTGGTGCTGTCCCTAAAAAGAATGGCTTAATTCAGTGGCAAGTTCTACATCAAATGAACAAATAATTAAAAGGAATGTTACTGATATACACAGTTGTGCTTATCACCGAGTTGCATTCCAATAACAGCAAAGATATATTAATATTTTTTGTCAATGTTCCAAGGGAAATTCATGAACTCACCAACTGAAGTTGCTTGATAATTTGCTCACTGTTGATGTGAGAAGATTCCTTTGTCACTCCAGTTAACCCGACTTCTCGTAAATAAGCTTTTAATAAACACTTCAACTTACACCTCAAATATAGCAATCAGATCCAGCAAGCATGTTATACGAATAACATATAAACCAGCACCAAGCACGTTGCTCGGCCTCCTTTGGGGTCATTGCCTTGCTTGTTTACATCAATCGATTGGCAGCTTGTGAACGAGAGCCAAATTTGAAGGAAATTTCGTAGTGGTAAAGGTGTCACATTGTCACCTTGTGACAATCGATGTGGGCGAACTTTGTAAATGTCACAATGTTGAAGGAATAGGCCCACTGACCGTGTGCGTAAGATTATGCAGCGCTCAGCATCGAGTTTTCGCTGAGTTTTGGCACCGTAGGGAATTCCTTTACCATTAGCGTAGCTGATATTTAATATATTTTGGCATCCAAAATACTTAGTGTTCACCAATAGTCATCGACTAGTGACCTAACCACAACATTTTGTGAATAATAACTATATCGTCATCTGATCACTTTTTCATTGAAATTTGTCACACAATCCCATCGTTTTGTCGATAACTGTCACCTTCGCACGTGGCCGAGTGCGTAAGATTATGCACCTCTGATCGTACTGCTAAGTGAATGGGGACGGCCAGTGAAATAGCATCCAAGTCGAGACGAGAGTCTCCCAGAAAACTGATGCTTACAATCAATGCAGAAACATATTAGAAGTCCCTTTCATTTTGCACATTTACATTATACAATCGCACCGATCCATCTGCTCTATCGGTTCTGTTGCTCTCTTACTTCACGCTTGCCTCCACACCACCCCAACTATTGCTTGCCAATCATCACTGCTTGTCATCACAAATCCCGCTATACCTCCTCCCCTACCATATATCCCTCCACATCCGCCTCGGTGCGGATTGCAGCCAACGTTCTGGTGGCTCTCTGCGGGGGAGGGGGGAGGAGAGACTGGAGGGGGTGGGGAGGGAGGGGATGGGTGGGGAGGGGAGCGAAGGGGAGGGGAGGGGAGGGGTTGCGGATCACGAGAGCTCGTGTCCCTGCTCAGCCTCCCGCAAAGGCAGAGCAAGTGAAGACGTGCGTTGAACTCAGCAGCATGTCAACATCGCGCTGCAAAGATGAAAGCGAGGAGGATCGGGGATGTTTCCTGACTGCGAAATTAAAGACAGGTATCGGAAGAAGGTTAAATTGTTGGCAAGGTTCGTAGTGTTTTTTTGTTGCTGTCACTTTTGAAATATTGCGAAATACTTCGAGTCAATCCTGAGGAGAATACTGATAAAATAGGAATTGAACTTCGTCTCAGAAAGTTATCCCGGAAAGAATAAATTATATTTCAGAGCCTACGCATATGCAAAGAGGGAGGCTATATTAGTACCAATATCCTAATGGAATCGGCCATGTTCTCCATGGAGTAATACTGCGTACATTTCCTAGAAAGCAGGCGATGTGAAGCCTTTTGCGCGCGACAGTGGATTTAGCCTTTATTTGTAATACGACTTCCTGTAATGGCAGACCTGGAGCCAACGATATGCGACATAAGCTACTGGAAATTGGACTTGTTCCTTCAGTGTATGAGGGATTTCACAGATCCGTATAAGACCGTCTGGAAACGCGGAAACACTCTTTTCAGTGAGGTCAGTCAACTAAATTGCTACGCAGAAGTCTGCCCCATGGGCCATATGGGTCGATTTAAGCCTGTCTTCTATCGCGCCGACCAAGCTGGACACCGTCATTTACCCCCTGTTGGGAAACACAAAGATGTTTTAACAGCGCCACGGTCAATCTAATTTGAACCGACCCCATAGAAAGCAGAGCGAACGAGCCTCATATTTTCGCCCGCACGACCCTCAAACACTGAGTTTAACTTCGCAGTCGACCGTACCATCTTAGAACAAAGTGGATGGAAGCCCTGGTGAACATTTTCCCTTTATTGCCGCACATGCTTGTCTGAGCGCGGCCAGCCGGCCCGACCAGCTGCCAAATTAAACACCCCATTGGAAACCCCGCTTATTTGGGCGCATTATCAGCCGCCCAGCAGCCAGTCATTAAGGTCCGCTCTGTGCCATACAGACCACCTTTCCGACGGCATAACCCGTCAGCTGATTGCCTTTATTGATTCTCCCGAGCTGGAAATGGCCCCAGGGCTAATTGCTGGTCGTGAAAAAGGGGCGAGCAGAACACACCCGAAACTAGACATGATGCTGCAACCAAAAGCAGCCGCTGTTTGCTACCGTGACGATACGTAATTGTCACGATGAGAGCGATACAACGACGTTGATGTATTTCGGACACCGGTTTAATCGCATTACGATAGACATATATGCACAGCGTATCTTGAGCAGTTGAACAGATTTGGCGGCCGTTGCTACCACGAGCACTTCACCCCCGGCCGGGGCTCGTGCTTGGTACATCGCATCTCTGGTGGTCGAATGTGCTTGGTGCATCTTATCTCGGGTGGTTGGATGTGCCTGGTGCATCTCATCGCTGGGGGTTGGATGTGCCTGGTGCATCTCATCTCTGGTGGTTGGATGTGCCTGGTGCATCTCATCTCTGGTGGTTGGATGCGCCTGGTGCATCTCATCTCAGGTGGTTGGATGTGCCTGGTGCATCTCATCTCTGGTGGTTAGATGTGCCTGGTGCATCTCATCTCTGGTGGTCGAATGTGCCTGGTGCATCTCATCTCTGGTGGTCTGGTGGTGCCTGGTGCATCTCATCTCAGGTGGTCTGGTGGTGCCTGGTGCATCTCATCTCAGGTGGTTGGATGTGCCTGGTGCATCTCATCTCTGGTGGTTGGATGTGCCTGGTGCATCTCATCTCTGGTGGTCTGGTGGTGCCTGGTGCATCTCATCTCTGGTGGTCTGGTGGTGCCTGGTGCATCTCATCTCAGGTGGTTGGATGTGCCTGGTGCATCTCATCTCTGGTGGTTGGATGTGCCTGGTGCATCTCATCTCTGGTGGTCTGGTGGTGCCTGGTGCATCTCATCTCAGGTGGTTGGATATGCCTGGTGCATCTCATCTCTGGTAGTCGGATGTGCCTGGTGCATCTCATCTCTGGTGGTCGGGTGGTGCCTGGTGCATCTCATCTCAGGTGGTTGGATGTGCCTGGAGCATCTCATCTCTGGTGGTTGGAAGTGCCTGGTGCATCTCATCTCTGGTGGTCGGATGTGCCTGGTGCATCTCATCTCTGGTGGTCTGGTGGTGCCTGGTGCATCTCATCTCTGGTGGTTGGATGTGCCCGGTGCATCTCATCTCTGGGGGTCGGATGTGCCTGGTGCATCTCATCTCAGGTGGTCGAATGTGCCTGGTGCATCTCATCTCTGGTGGTCTGGTGGTGCCTGGTGCATCTCATCTCAGGTGGTCTGGTGGTGCCTGGTGCATCTCATCTCTGGTGGTCTGGTGGTGCCTGGTGCATCTCATCTCTGGTGGTTGGATGTGACTGGTGCATCTCATCTCTGGTGGTCTGGTGGTGCCTGGTGCATCTCATCTCTGGTGGTCTGGTGGTGCCTGGTGCATCTCATCTCAGGTGGTCTGGTGGTGCCTGGTGCATCTCATCTCTGGTGGTCTGGTGGTGCCTGGTGCATCTCATCTCTGGTGGTTGGATGTGACTGGTGCATCTCATCTCTGGTGGTCTGGTGGTGCCTGGTGCATCTCATCTCTGGTGGTCTGGTGGTGCCTGGTGCATCTCATCTCAGGTGGTCTGGTGGTGCCTGGTGCATCTCATCTCTGGTGGTCTGGTGGTGCCTGGTGCATCTCATCTCTGGTGGTTGGATGTGACTGGTGCATCTCATCTCTGGTGGTCTGGTGGTGCCTGGTGCATCTCATCTCTGGTGGTCTGGTGGTGCCTGGTGCATCTCATCTCAGGTGGTCTGGTGGTGCCTGGTGCATCTCATCTCTGGTGGTCTGGTGGTGCCTGGTGCATCTCATCTCTGGTGGTTGGATGTGACTGGTGCATCTCATCTCTGGTGGTCTGGTGGTGCCTGGTGCATCTCATCTCTGGTGGTCTGGTGGTGCCTGGTGCATCTCATCTCAGGTGGTCTGGTGGTGCCTGGTGCATCTCATCTCTGGTGGTCTGGTGGTGCCTGGTGCATCTCATCTCTGGTGGTTGGATGTGACTGGTGCATCTCATCTCTGGTGGTCTGGTGGTGCCTGGTGCATCTCATCTCTGGTGGTTGGATGTGCCTGGTGCATCTCATCTCTGGTGGTCTGGTGGTGCCTGGTGCATCTCATCTCTGGTGGTCTGGTGGTGCCTGGTGCATCTCATCTCTGGTGGTTGGATGTGCCTGGTGCATCTCATCTCTGGGGGTTGGATGTGCCTGGTGCATCTCATCTCTGGTGGTCTGGTGGTGCCTGGTGCATCTCATCTCTGGTGGTTGGATGTGCCTGGTGCATCTCATCTCTGGGGGTTGGATGTGCCTGGTGCATCTCATCTCTGGTGGTCTGGATGTGCCTGGTGCATCTCATCTCTGGTGGTCTGGTGGTGCCTGGTGCATCTCATCTCTGGTGGTCTGGTGGTGCCTGGTGCATCTCATCTCTGGGGGTTGGATGTGCCTGGTGCATCTCATCTCTGGGGGTTGGATGTGCCTGGTGCATCTCATCTCTGGTGGTCTGGATGTGCCTGGTGCATCTCATCTCTGGTGGTCTGGTGGTGCCTGGTGCATCTCATCTCTGGTGGTTGGATGTGACTGGTGCATCTCATCTCTGGTGGTCTGGTGGTGCCTGGTGCATCTCATCTCTGGTGGTCTGGTGGTGCCTGGTGCATCTCATCTCTGGGGGTTGGATGTGCCTGGTGCATCTCATCTCTGGGGGTTGGATGTGCCTGGTGCATCTCATCTCTGGGGGTCGGATGTGCGGTGGGAGGTCGGATGGCGATAGCTGCACGTGGTGTAACACTGTTCCTGGTCTGAGTCAGCCGCAGAAAACACCACAGAAAACCGCGGACCCTGCGGACCCTGGCCTCGACCAGGACTATCGAAAACCGCCCCGCGCTTCGGCCTTGTCCTGACCTAGAAACAAAAGATCATGGAGAAATACCACCTCTCTAATACCTAGGAGGGCGGATTGGATATTTGTGACTGATTTTGGCTTCTAGGTGTCGGTGCAATGATGGCGATTATGTTCGAAATTGTTTGAAAATAGCACATGATGTGCCATAATGATGCATTTCACAGTGATGATGGGTAAATATGTATACAAATCTGAAAATGACAGTTTGTCCCAGATCCCCGTGCGCTAACTGATCCCACACAGGTGGGCGCAATGAATATAGGGCAGATCATTGTCGGTACTGGGTCATGGGTGAAAGACACATGCCACACATGATTGAGGATGCACGAAAGACAAGACGAAGCGTCAGAGAACCGGGCTGTATGAGGCCGCATATAATCACAACCTGGCAAACAGCGGTAGACAAACAACAGGTAGACCACAGAAACAGCGGACCACGCCACGCCACGCCACGCCACGCCACGCCACGCCACGCCACGCCACGCCATGCCACGCCACGCCACGACACACCACGCACACCGCGCCACGCCACGCCACGCCACGCCACGCCACGCCACGCCACGCCACGCCACGCCACGCCACGCCACGCCACGCCACGCCACGCACACCGCGCCACGCCACGCCACGCCACGCCACACCACACCACGCACACCGCGCCACGCCACGCCACGCACACCGCGCCACGCCACGCCACGCCACGCCACGCCACGCCACGCCACGCCACGCACACCGCACACCGCACACCGCACACCGCACACCGCACACCGCACACCGCACACCGCACACCGCACACCGCGCCACACCACATTTGGCAGGTGGGGCAGGTGGTGCCCAGGGGAGCGCATGAACACCGGCCAATGAACATCTGAACAGCTGAACAGCTGAACAGCTGAACAGCGCCGCAGAGAGAGCAGGTGAGACGCGAGCCGGCGGCGTCCGGCCGCCGGTGGTGACAGGCACCGTATCCCACACCAGTCACCAGCCAGCTGTCCCCCGCTGACCCTGACATCACACACCAGTCCCCTCACCAGCCAGCTGCCCGACCCCCGCTGACCCTGACCCGAGATTCAGACAGTTCTGGCCGTAAGGGACCAGCTGCCGGCTCTACTAAGCTCTACTGGCGTCTACTGAAGTATACGGCAGAACCTTCAGTGTCTCTGCCTTACATTGGTAGAGCACGGAGTCCTACCAGTTAAGTTTAAAGGAAATCAGTCACTTTTATCATGGGGAGGTTTAAAATGAGATAGCAGTGTTGAAGGTCATGTCGAGAAATCACTTACGGCATATTCCGTTTAGTTGTAAGGATTCTCCTGCCGAATATATTTGATGTTTACTACTTTTATAAATAATGATTTTTAGACAAGTTCCGAGTCCTTTACATATTCTTTCGAAGCACACAATGAACATGCGCCACTTCTGAAATCCGCGCCTTGAAAATGATTTTTTTTCTTCTCGAGTACATCTTGATAATTTAGCCAAACCAAGGGGGCAGCTGCCCCCCCCCCCACACACACTAAAGAAGTTGGGGTTGGGGCAAACATATGATTTTGCCCCCTCCCATACATTTGTAAGAGGGGCCCTCCAAGAAGTTGACCGAGGGCCCGAAGTGTTCCCAGCCAGCCTGAGGGGCCCTCTAAGGCCGACAGAAGGCCCTCTGTCGGCCTGAGGGGGCCCTCGGAATTCCTGAGACTTCAACATGGGCCTGTCCGACGTCTTTTTTGCGACCATTTAGGGGCCCAGCAAAATATAGTGGCCTAAATCCGAGGAGATACCATTTCGCGTTTTTTGTTGTTGTTGTTGTGGGAGAGCTTTGGCCGTGGGAGGGGGCCATTTCGCCGAGGGGGCCCTCTGGGGTTCTTTGCCCCCCATCCGAAAATACCATCCACCGCCACTGGTAGGCAAGGACGGAAAGCCGTGAAGGTGAGACCAATGCTATGGCTGATTTCACAAGAAGATGGTAATTGGTCATTCCGGATTATTTAGGAGTTCTTAGAAGTTTACGTCACATCAGCCTGCGGAATAGACGAGTGCCTGTAAATTGCGCGTCTTCTTTATACGACGTCAGAACATTTCTCCTGCTTCTTTCCACCGATCTCCTGCACGTGCGAAGCAGCCTCTGGTATTCTCCGCCGCAGCCACCAGCAGACCCTGTGTAACTGATGACTCCAGTGACGCCGTGTTTACGTCAGAGGTACATGGGGCGGCGGCTCGGCACCCGGCGCTGCTCCTGGGGGGGTCAGGTTTCAGGCGGCAGGGGAGAGGTGACAGGCGCCAGTGGCAGCCGGGGGCACGTGACAGGCCCCAGTGGTAGTCGGTCACCCGTGATACTGCTCCCGTGTCCTCTGGCTCCCTAGTCGCTCCTCGGGCTGCACAGGAAGCTGCTCCCATTCCCATTTATTACTCGATAGTTTTCCAGTGTCCCTCCACAGTCCCTCCACAGTCCCTTCACAGTCCCTCCACAGTCCCTCCACAGTCCCTCCACAGTCCCTCTCCGGTCCCTCCCCAGTCCCTCCACAGTCCCTTCACAGTCCCTCCACAGTCCCTTCACAGTCCCTCCACAGTCCCTTCACAGTCCCCCCACAGTCCCTCCACAGTCCATCCACAGCCCCTTCACAGTCCCTTCACAGTCCCTCCACAGTCCCTCCACAGTCCCTCCACAGTCCCTTCACAGTCCCTCCACAGTCCCTCCACAGTCCATTCACAGTCCCTTCACAGTCCCTTCACAGTCCCTCCACAGTCCCTCCACAGTCCCTTCACAGTCCCTTCACAGTCCCTCCACAGTCACTCCACAGTCCCTCCACAGTCCCTTCACAGTCCCTCCACAGTCCCTCCACAGTCCCTTCACAGTCCCTCCCCCGCTCCCCTCCTAGTCTCTCCCCTGCTCCCCTCCTAGTCCCTCCCCCGTCCCTCCCCAGTCCCTCCCCAGTCCCCCCCCCCCCCCCCCTCCTAGTCCCCCCCCCCGTCCCTCCCCGGTCCCTCCCCGGTCCCTCCCCGTCCCTCCCCGTCCCTCCCCGTACCTCCCCGTACCTCCCCGTACCTCCCCGGTCCCTCCCCAGTCCCGTCCCTCCCCGTCCCTCCCCGTCCCTCCCCGTACCTCCCCGTCCCTCCCCGTCCCTCCCCGTCCCTCCCCGTCCCTCCCCGGTCCCTCCCCGGTCCCTGCCCGGCCCCTCCACGGCCCTCCCCGGTCCCTCCCCGGTCCCTCCCCGGTCCCTCCCCGGTCCCTCCCCGGTCCCTCCCCAGTCCCTCCCCAGTCCCTCCCCAGTCCCTCCCCGGCCCCTTCCCGGCCCTTCTCCGGTCGTTTTCCAGTTATTCCCCAGCCACCAGCCCGCCGAAGGGATGTGTTGCATGACAGTGATACCAACATAATCAGCTGACAGTGATACCAACATAATCAGCTGACAGTGATACCAACATAATCAGCTGACAGTGATACCAACATAATCAGCTGACAGTGATACCAACATAATCAGCTGCCAGTGATACCAACATAATCAGCTGCCAGTGATACCAACATAATCAGCTGCCAGTGATACCAACATAATCAGCTGCCAGTGATACCAACATAATCAGCTGACAGTGATACCAACATAATCAGCTGACAGTGATACCAACATAATCAGCTGCCAGTGATACCAACATAATCAGCTGCCAGTGATACCAACATAATCAGCTGCCAGTGATACCAACATAATCAGCTGCCAGTGATACCAACATAATCAGCTGACAGTGATACCAACATAATCAGCTGACAGTGATACCAACATAATCAGCTGACAGTGATACCAACATAATCAGCTGACAGTGATACCAACATAATCAGCTGACAGTGATACCAACATAATCAGCTGACAGTGATACCAACATCATCAGCTGCCAGTGATACCAACATAATCAGCTGACAGTGATACCAACATAATCAGCTAACAGTGATACCAACATAATCAGCTGACAGTGATACCAACATAATCAGCTGACAGTGATACCAACATAATCAGCTGACAGTGATACCAACATAATCAGCTGACAGTGATACCAACATAATCAGCTGACAGTGATACCAACATAATCAGCTGCCAGTGATACCAACATAATCAGCTGACAGTGATACCAACATAATCAGCTGACAGTGATACCAACATAATCAGCTGCCAGTGATACCAACATAATCAGCTGACAGTGATACCAACATAATCAGCTGACAGTGATACCAACATAATCAGCTGACAGTGATACCAACATAATCAGCGGACAGTGATACCAACATAATCAGCTTACAGTGATACCAACATAATCAGCTGCCAGTGATACCAACATAATCAGCTGACAGTGATACCAACATAATCAGCTGACAGTGATACCAACACAATCAGCTGACAGTGATACCAACATAATCGGTTGACAGTGATACCAACATAATCAGCTGACAGTGATACCAACATAATCAGCTAACAGTGATACCAACATAATCAGCTGACAGTGATACCAACATAATCAGCTAACAGTGATACCAACATAATCAGCTGACAGTGATACCAACATAATCAGCTGACAGTGATACCAACATAATCAGCTGCCAGTGATACCAACATAATCAGCTGACAGTGATACCAACATAATCAGCTGACAGTGATACCAACATAATCAGCTGACAGTGATACCAACATAATCAGCTGACAGTGATACCAACATAATCAGCTGACAGTGATACCAACATAATCAGCTGACAGTGATACCAACATCATCAGCTGCCAGTGATACCAACATAATCAGCTGACAGTGATACCAACATCATCAGCTGCCAGTGATACCAACATAATCAGCTGACAGTGATACCAACATAATCAGCTGACAGTGATACCAACATAATCAGCTGACAGTGATACCAACATAATCAGCTGACAGTGATACCAACATAATCAGCTGCGGTGCGTGGTCCCGTGTGGGGAGCGATACTCAGACGATCATCTCCGTCCTGTCCCTCGTCCCTCGTCCCTCGTCCCTCGTCCCTCGTCCCTCGTCCCTCGTCCCTCGTCCCTCGTCCCTCGTCCCTCGTCTCTATCTCGTCTCCGTCTCCGTCTCGTCTCCGTCTCGTCTCGTCTCTGCCTCGTCTCTTGTCTGGCAGATGATGTGTTCTGAGGAATGATTCGCGTAAACGCACGCCAGGGGTGTCGTATACAGCGAGACACTGTCCCACACGGCCGGGCTTTGAATGGACGCAACGGAACGAAAACAAGGTACGGTGCGGAAGAAAAACAGAAGTAGAAGGTGACTGTGGCAGCAGTGGCGGGTCTATCTGGGGCAAACGCCAGCAAAGCAGAACGGATATCTGTTACAGATCCAAAACCAACGCAAATGTTGTGTAAATTACCTGCGTCTTTCATAAACAAAAATGTAATTGATGGAAGCACAAGCAGTGCTAACTGAACTATTTGTGTCCATGTATACGAATAGACGTATAGAGGTTCACCATCGCAGAGCTTCGCCAAAATGCGACAAGAAAAGGAGCGTTTTCCCGGGGTGCACCTGTTAGCTCAGCACGCAATAAGTGCGCACCTCTGCCAAGGTCACAGTTCAGCTACGATCTGTGACCCCGTGACCTGCCGGTTATGGCCCCAGTCATCTGATAACTCACCAGCTGTAACAGCAGAACATATCAGCGTGACACTACTGGGCGGCAGACTCAGAGCCATTGTGGAAAAAACTGCCTGAATACGCAGAAAGGTGATTCAGGCAGGAGGGGATGATGTGGGGGTGATGAGGTCAGCTGTGTTGTCGGCGGGCCAGCTGTGCCCACGTGACTTGGTGCAGCTGTGTTTAGATAGCTGGTCAGTATATCGATCACGTCGCACGTAGGGCTAACTCGGTATTCCGGGTGGCCGATATATTTTTTTCTGGGAAAAATGTCATGGCATGTTCGCCTGTGAACGGATTTATACAAATAAAATACCGTTCAATAGGTAACTTCTCCGTGCATCCCATAATTGGTATGGCAAGAGTCACGGAAAATCAGAGGCGCTAGGGTGATACTAGAGTGATATTGGCGATATGAGCGCTGAGAGTGATAAAATGGGTGGGACTTTTTCCACCTATCTTGTTCATGATAAATCCTACAAATGCCTTCAAAGATGGTGACGGGTAAGCAATTTTGTGATCAGAAAGTATAATGAAAAAGGCATTGTGATCGATATTTCGTCATTGTTTGTGCAGTGGTGCATGCAGCAATTATGTAGGATAAGCTAACACCATCGAAATTTGCATTATGTTACTCAGTGGCAAATCCAGCAAAAATGGCAATGGGTAAATTTTCGTGGTCGATAAGGTGTGAATTTGTCAATTCTGCCGGGAGTCAGGCCAAAATAATCCCAGGCATCTTTTAACGCTACCTGCTGCAGTGGAACTTAAAATTACATCCGCATACTCACTGAGTACTCACTACTCACTGCGATATTAAGTACAGCTGCCACAGGTGATAATAATATACGAAGCATTGGCGAGACTGGTGGAGGGGGGGGGGGGCAACCTCGGATGGGCCCCAAGAGGCTCTTTGTTGCACTTTGTACGTCTTTATGTCATTATTTTGTATTAACGATCATATTGTTTTACGCAGAGGCGGTTCCAAGAGGGCAAAAAGGGGGATCGGCAATATGCAACCAAAGATGTTACCACTTGACATTATCGTGATGGTCTTGCATACAAAACACGAATATTTCTGTCTTTGCTTTCAGCGTAGGAACGGTCTGGAGAGGTGCCGCGATATAGGTGCTCCGAGCAACTCTGCACCAATCCTCAGTATTCTGCAGTGCTTGTTTTTATGTACGAATTTTGGAGAAAAAAAATGATGATGATGATGATGACATGTTAATGACTGCTGATTGTTCCATCGCTGCTCCCACGTGCCTATTATTTTATGCAGCGACTGTGTCAGAAGGGGAAATGTGGGGGAATCGATAATACGTAATCGGGAAGTTCACCACTTGACATTCTAGTGATCAAATATTAAGGAAGGGTGGAAGCGATGCATTTACTAACATATAAGATGATCAAATTTGTCTTTGCTGAAATTCAAATTTGGCAATATTGGCCACCCATGATACCGAGTTAGCCTTCCGTGCGTCGCTGTTCACCGGCGATTAGAAAGAGCCGTGGCAGTGACCTCACAAAACGCAGTAATTCGGCCACTGTAAGGTGGCGACTGTGTTCATATTGAAATGGTGAAAGGTATATCATTACTGAAATCACTCACGAAGTATGCAATGAAACAGTTAAAGTTTTAGCATGCATTTAACAAAATTTGAAATGTGTCCAGAACCTGTCCAAATTCAAGGACAGAAAAATGGGTGACCTCTACTAAATACCGAACTCCAGGACGTATGGCTATGCTCGCACAGACAATGAGGAAATTATCTGAGGTCGTGGTTAAGAACACGATTATACGATACATACGAACACATTAGGAGACTACACATTACAATACAATAGGCACCTATACAAAGTGATACCTAGTGCAGATACCGATACAAAGTGGCATAAAGACAGTGACATGCATACTGCCTCTTAACCCGCGCCCCGCTGGGGTCTCCAGCGAAACGCTGGGGGGGGGGGGGGCAGGTTCTGCCCCCTCGTTATCTTCCGAACCGATAACCGCAGCGAGACGCAAAAGGCGGCAATCGAAACTCTCAATGAGACGCATCTAAACCATACGCGACAGTTTCAAAATAAGGTCACATGGTCACGGTCAGGTCAAATGTAAAAATTGAGGTATTTGGATTTTTGGACCATACTTTTGATCCATATCCTTAGATTGCGACTAGTATCACACAACGTGCTCTCAAAGGTATAATGGATCTCCCGCATAAGCAAAAGTGAAATTGTAAGCGAAGGTCAAGGTCAAGGTCAGGTCACAAAAGGTCTCATGTCTACGAAAGCCATGCGACACATGTTGTATAGGTTATTTTGCACTATAATTCTATAGTAGCAGCCATTTTCACAACCTGATCCCATATAATGGCCCTCATGTCAAGGTCAGGTCACAATAAGGACACAATTTTAAATTGATTAATATAAATAAAAAGGCATGTTTCTAGACCAGCTTGGTCTCAGAAATACAGCGGTGACATTTATTTTCCTGCATCTGGTCAGTAAAAGCCAACAAGCGTAACTGAACAATGACGTCATGAGTTACTTATACTTAGGGAGCCATAACTCAGTCAAAAATAAAGATATTGCTTTGCAATTTTGTTTCGGTATCGTCCATACTTGGTTCTCTAATATATCGGCCGTTTTTGTATATCTTCCAAAAAAATAATTTTGTAGAAATTCTTCAAAAAAATAAAAATAATTTGTATTTTTGGAGGTGAAAAACTATTTTTTAAAAAAATCGAAATTCCGAGATAGCCATTTGGAAGATAATGTTATTTTCTTTATTTTGACGTTTTTTATTTGCAATTTACATCAAAACTCGACTTTGTTTTAATATTTTACAAACATTTATCGTTTTTCCACCAAAAATGTCATGACATGACGTCATTAAAATGTCATTATCTCCCAAGGTACTGCATAAATCACTGTAATTTGGTGAGATGACGTATAATTTATGTAGCATAAGGTACAGAAAGTGTCACGTCGATATCGTTCATAGTTTTCAAGTTATTGAGAAAATCCGGGAAGGGGGGGGGGCAGATCCCCCCCCCCCCCCCTCCAGCGTGGCGCAGGTTGGCGACCTCTTTGTGAATGTCTGCGTGGAAAGCAAACCACCCAAATTGTGAATTCACGTCATTCGGCTCAATCGGCTGTCGCTGATAAGGGTGTTTTGTAATGACTGCCCGCACTGTTAAAATTAATCTGAACGTTTTCCTTTTAATTTATAATAATGAATAATTTAATAATTTGCTTATCCTTTTTAAAGAATAATGCAATAAAGGTGTGTGCCTACACATTTAACACTCTAAATGGTGGCTAGGGTTGGTTGAGGAAAACTCATGGTTAGCTCTCGGCCTATGCATTTGAGGAGATAAACAAACTAGAATAAGTGTCTTGCGAGTCGCCAACAACATTCCAGCTCGACCAATGGAGCCGACTGAGACCGACTATACTTTAATTTTGGCAGCGACGCCATTCTCAACTCCAGGCGAAACCCAGGCATGCCGACGCAGACGCCAAAATACACCCCGACACCCGAGTATGAGTGACTTTGGCGCCCTCACTACGAGCTGTCACCGATATTAAATCGAGGTCACCGACAAACCGAGCGATCCCACGTCAGTCTTCTGTGCGTGCGTCATAGTGCGGGGCCGATGACCTTTGGCCCCCACCCAGCGAGCTGCGGTGAATAGGGCTCGCATACAGGCCACACAGGTCAGGCCTCCACTACGTTTCCATTCCTCATCTGCTGTGATATATCGGGCGGTGATTGTTGCAGTCAGACTGTCAACGTTTGTCACAAACGTGTCTCCTGGTGAATGGTGACATACATCATGGCATGTCACCCTGGTGAATGGTGTATCCCTGGTGAATGGTGACATACAATTAGTCAGTGGGGTACACCAAATGCATACCTCTATGATTCATGACAGAGGCAGAACAACACAAATATCAGCGCTACTTAGTATAAAAAGCAAAGATTTATAAGGAAAACTTTTGGTGTTTGGCAAAAAAATGTCACCTAAAAAGGTATATGATACGCTCTATGAAAAATGTTCCAATAATCACCTCCCGAACCGTTAAAAGGAATAGTGATCTTGAAAGTTGTCTTGAAATTTGGCTATACGGGGTATTTCGAGCTGAAAAAACGAATATGGCCACTGTTTGGACGATAAATGGATATCTGTCGAAACATCGGCAAGTTTCTCTTTTCTCCTTCATGGCCTTAACAAAAACTTCATGACGATTATGACATCATGCATATGGTAGCTTGGATATGGAAACTATTGCACACAATAACGACGAACTTTAGGCATATATACGCAGGCTTCTTGTAACGTAAACAACCGTTGTGAGGAGTGAGGACCCGAAACAAGTTTCGGGGAAATGAAACTTCTTCTTCTAAAAGGGCCCACTATAGTCCTGTATCGAAATTGCTTAGCGTAGCGAGGTAATTCTTTCACCACAACCCGATTTTTCGATCTGCTCTACACATCTGCCATCTCAGTTCAAAACCCCACGTTAAAGGTATTCCACTATTCCCTTTAATGAGTTGAACCATACCGATTCAGGTCACCACCACAGCTGACCCGTGACCTTGACTGAGGCAGCCCAGCCTGTGTGACAATCCTGCAGGTGTGTCGCTGAATGACCCATTCAAACGACGGTGTCGACCGAACTGGCTGATGCGCAGGAGATGCGCAGGAGACGCGCAGGAGACGCGGCAGGAGATGCGCAGGAGACGCGCAGGAGACGCGCAGGAGACGCGACAGGAGATGCGCAGGAGACGCGACAGGAGACGCGACAGGAGACGCGACAGCAGATGCGACAGGAGATGCGCAGGAGACGCGACAGGAGACGCGCAGGAGATGCGACAGGAGACGAGACAGGAGACGTGACAGGAGATGCGACAGGAGACGCGACAGGAGATGCGACAGGAGATGCGACAGGAGACGCGACAGGAGATGCGACACCGCACCGATGCAGTGACATTCTGTGACCTGCAATGTGAACAACTTTGTGGATGATTTTACCGTTCTTTGATTTGATGTACACACCAGCCATCATGACTCAGGATGAACCTTCGATTCACACTCTCAACCACCATGACTTGAATCAGTGACAAAAGCCAGAAGCCCAGTTCGGAAATCTGTGGTCAGAAGTCAGTACTCACTGTCCTTTCGCTGAGTGAAACCACCAGCCAGCACCCCGGGGCAGTATCACATCCATAGGATGTCGTCCGTCCTTATGGGCTAACTCGAGACATCTCCGAGCCTGCTTTACCGACATTCTGTCATTTTCCACTTGGGAAAACTCTCCGAGCACGCACTTGGTCCGAAATCCTCCGTCCGCTATATATCCTGTGGAGTTCCTGACGACCGCCTGCGGGCAATGTATCATGCATGCGATCATGTAATCTCCTGCTTCTGCAACTGAGTGATTCGTCCGGAGCCGTTTGGCGCCGGCCTCAAAAGCTTCAAAGGGCGGACGCAGCCGCGGCAATTTTCCTGAGTGACGTGAAAGTGACCTGGCACTGCGGTGACTCGCTACAGCGTCGCGCCGCTCCACTTGGCAATTAGCGGATCAGCGAGCGCTGTATGATTGGATTAGCGAGCGTTGTATTAGCGGCGGAGCGTGCGGTGTACGACAAGGGATCAGATATGGGGTCGGAGAGGATAGATGTCGCGCTGTCACGCTGTCGAGGTACGGAGATGTGGGCAGGCAGACAGCGACACGAGCATCAGATGTATGTAGGCGTCAGGTGTGAGCTTTAAACTGCTTAGGTTCGCTGCGCACCCGCAGCCTAGATGTCTGGGTGAGGTTTAAATTGCTTACCCGCAGCACAACAGAGGATACAGCGATAGCGAGCTGGGAAGGCCTGTGCTGGCTGCAGATAGGGCTGCTACGCTGTCAACAGGTATTGTGAAATGCTGGGAGCGGTTGACTGTAATCCAGTTTAATTCAGTTTGCTTTTGTGTTGTTCGAACGTCGAGCTGATGTGGGAACATGTGGATATCAGCTGACTTGAGATATCAGCTGAGCTGAGACATCAGCTGAGTTCATCATCATCATCATCATGTATTCATATGGCATCCGTAGAAATACGGCTTTTCAGCACAAGAGTCATTTTACAAACACATATTGCAGTAATATACTTTAAAATGAAGAAATAAAATACACAAGTATTGCGCTACTAAAAGCGGTAAAACATTGAGTCATACGCATCATCAAATTAATTTACCCGCTGCCAGCCACTTTCGCATCCGTGTGCGAAACCCACTCACTGTGCCGGCGTCTCGCACGTCCGGCGCCTCATTCCACCGGGCCGTTGAGATATCAGCTGAGCTGAGATATCAGCTGAGCTGAGATGTCAGCTGAGTTGAGATATCAGCTGAGTTGAGAGTCAGTCAGCATGACACGAGAGATGTCTGAATTCCCATATCCTGGCTTTTGTCGAATGGAAGCAGCTGTTCAAATATTTTGACGCGTCACCAATCTGTAAGTCAATATTGGCCGATCGCCTTCCCTGCCTGTGACCGGCTTTCATAACACACAGGTCTGATTACCGATTCAAAACACGCCTTATCCATAAGGTGATATGCATTCCTTCCCCCCCCCCCCCACTTGACTTCTGGGTATTATTGCATAGGTGTGAAATAACTCGATCCCCAGCATATCCGACCTCCACCGATAAATTGGGTAAAAATATTTACAATCTCCTATATAAAGGGCAAATTCAAACCGTTCCAACGCAATAAACTCGAAAACCCTTGGTGGTAAGCCACCCATGGTGGTGTAGACGACACATGGAGTAGGTAAAAGTTGAATCTTCGGACACGTCCTAACCTCAGACTTCATGCTATCAGAATGCAGATAATACCAATGCATGGTACTTTAGTGTGTCAGTATTGATGACCTTCTGATAGCATGCAATCCAATGTTCTTATCCGAGCTTTGGGTTAGAGTGAGACATATGACCAATGCAGATGCTAAAATTGTCAACCATAGTGCCAGGGGCCAGTATCAGTTGATGGCATAGTGGGAGAGAAATATAAATTTAGAACACTCTCAAATTAGATTAATGACTGTGGCCTTGGTGCCTATATTGCTCCAATTATAGGACAGCCGGTAGCGTGTATTTTTCAGGTCTGGCTTATGGGTTGTAAGCCAGCCGTGTGTGTTTTGGCTTCCAAGACACCGCCAGGTACTTAATTTCCCGGGCAACGCCGGGTATCCCAGCTAATTACATTAATATGTTGCACGCTCGATTCGAAATGGAAATTTAATGTCAGAATTTCGTTTTGCCTAAATGGTGCAACAAGCTTGACATGCCTTACAATTGTGCAGCCCTTCATATAACCATCACAAAATGCTTAAAATGAGTACAAGCTAACATGAAAAAAGCAATGCCAAACCGGAAGCAATGCCCTTCTGCCACCAGATAGCATCAGAAATTGAGACGCAAACAAAAATCAAAAACCAACATGAATGCCAAAGCCTTGGAATGCAATTTCCGTTACGAGTCCGTGCACGGCAGGTGCTGGCAGCGGCGGCAGCGGCGGCGGCATGGTCACGGAGACAGGTGGTCACCCTGTGACGACCCATCTGCTGGGTCTGCAGTACCGCAGACAGGACCTTGGTGGAATGCTGGGCCAGCTGCCTGGCATGTATGGAGTTGGATCATGCAGTTTAAGCTATCTGTGGACCATTGAGCGTTCATTGGTGGTGGTATAGTGGTTTATGGCGAAATGACTGTTGAATTGCAAGTCCTCGGGATTGTCACGCTGACCCAAGCGGAAGACCGGAAGACTTCGCTACGGCGCGTTCAAGGTACACACTTATTTTCTGGTGTCGAAATGTTTGAATGAGTTTGCTTTCAATTTGTTTGACTTCAAACCAGGTTTAAGATCTATCGGATTTATGTTGCATGTAAGGGGACATGCAATCGGATGCAACGGACTTCGACCATGTGACACAAATGCAGATCAACCAAACCGTTGATATTGCAGGATCAAAGGCATGTCAAACAAATGCATATAGACACAGCTACTTCTACCGGGCACCTATACTGTGAACGGCAGAGGACCCTCATTTCCGGCGATAACTTGTGAATGAACCAGCGGGCATGAACGGATTTATCGCAATGGACGATAAATCCGTCCACCCTGCGCCAACTTTTATTATGAAATGGAAATAAAGACCTTTTCCACAAAAATGGAGTTAGCACTTGAAATCGGAATGGGATAGGAACTTATATCTAAATCAATTCACATTAAACTTGTACGTATCTCTAACCGAAGTTAATTCAATTTGAAAACGCTTAATTAAGCGTTCCTCGCTGAAAACAGCGGTATCGGGAAGTACTTGGTACATTTTTTAGTACTTTATTGTTTTTCCTAATCATTGTTAATTTATATTTGAGTATAATTCATCAATAACTCTGAAATGTGCCTTGTCTAACGTTACTGTGGATTTGGATTAGCTCAAACATGTTTTTTTCTTCTTAATTCATAAGTGTTTTAAAATTGTTCTTCACTTCGATCGCCCATACCCTTGGTATTTCGTAGCAACAATATATTTGTCGTCGTCCCCCATTGCATGGAGTTCGTTTGTAGCATTTGAACCCAACAAAAGTTGACATAACTTAATTATTTGCTAACATTTGCTAACACCAGTTTTAGGTGGATCCACTGCATCATACTTTGCGTTTTTACAACAGAAACAACTGTCAACGCGCATTTTCAACGTTTTTACCACGAAAATACATTGACCTTGCCATCGAACACTGTGCCTTTTTATTCGAATGTAAGACGCACACGTGAAACTGACATAAGCGCAGCTGAGCAGATGAGGTAAAATATGTTGGCACAAGACATCGCCTGCGGCACTGCGTCGTCATCGAACCAAGTGCGACACGCCGCCGGGGGGGGGGGGGGGGGGGGGGGGGGGGGAGGGGCGACGCGTTGCGGCGTACTACATTGGAATTTCCCAGAGGGCGTCGACTCTGTTGCGATCCAATCACGTTTTAAGAATGCTTACGTTAAGGACAAAGCAAGCAATGGTGACGTCTTTATTCATAGATGCATGCACTTCAATGAATGTCGCCTCAGTAAAGGATGTGTGTTAGTGCAAGCTTGTAATCAATTATTTTCTGGTCAATATCACGGTTGGTATAGAACACTGTCGACCCTGTCGCTACCGTGCGTGGTCGCCTCCGCAGGGGTGTCATGTTCTCCTGGCCTCACGTCGATCTCGCCAGCCCACTGCGATCCGCCGCGGGGCACCGATCGTCGGAGCACCGCCGCACCTCCTGCGCAGTAACCGCCGCACCTCCTGCGCAGTAACCGCCGCTACGACGGTTTCGCGGAACAGCTGCGTCGTTTCTGCCGCGAGCGCCTTGCCCCAGTGCCCCGCGCCCCGCGCCACGCGGCATAGCGTCGGGTGTAGAGCAGGGGGCTGCCGCGGGGGTCGCGCGGTTACAAGGTATCGCGGTGGATGGGTAAGCCTGATAGCCACCGGGTGCGAGGTAAACATCGGCCGGGAGGTTCATGGTATCAGGGCAGGTGACGAGTCTGATCTTGATGCTGAGATTCCCGACATAGGAGTTTGGGTGGAAGCCAGTATGGTAGCGTCACAGTAGTTCATGAAACAGTTATGATTAGTATTCCCGGTAAGTATATCGATAATTACATTAATAACTTTTGCCCTGCAGCAGCAGCAGCAGCTAAGGTGGACATCGGAGCAGAGACCGCACCGATCGCGGGTTCGGCTCCCACCGAGTCGCACGCATTGGTGACTCGTCCGACCCGGTGATGCCCTTGGTAAAGGCCGCGTAATTAGGATTAGGATTAGGCTAAAGGCCTCGTAAACGTAAACCTAATCCCAAGGGGAGGAGGAGAAGGAGCGCCTCCTGTAAGTGGTTTGGGGGTAAGAAGGAATAAATACATCAAATAAGTCATATTTGAAAATAATTGTGAAAATTGACAACTGCTTTCGTAAAATTACAGTGGATGAGTAAGTGTATTGCTTCCAAAAAAAGAAGATAAAGCAAACAGCACCAGCAGATTCATGCACGGTCACCTATTTGTAAACAATCTCGAAAACTCCTTGGTTTTTGTTCACATTTACTCAATAAATGCTGATTATCTGTGCAGTGTGCACCTACAAGCCACTGACGAGCCGGAGCAAATTACTAGCAGGATACGCGTGCGAACTTCACCACCTTACTAGCAGGATACGCGTGCGAACTTCACCACCTTACTAGCAGGATACGCGTGCGAACTTCACCACCTTACTACCAGGATACGCGTGCGAACTTCACCACCTTACTGCCAGGATACGCGTGCGAACTTCACCACCTTACTAGCAGGATACGCGTGCGAACTTCACCACCTTTGAAGCCGACGCTCTCAAGGAAGCAGGCCTGGGAGCTCCTGCGTTCGCTAGCCACGAAGACACCTGCAGCGGACAGTGCGTTTTGGGCGGTGTGACAAACGTGGCCGCAACCCAGCAGGATACGAATGTGGTGCGTCACATTCTTCACATGCGTCATGAGCGCCGCAGGGCGACTAACAGCGGCGCGGCCACGCCTGCTGGGCCATTTACCAGTGATTATGTCACAGTTTCTGGCAGCGAACCGGAGAATTTCTCACTACGTCATGGCTATTTCCAGCCCTTCCTAGGTCGTCGGACCTCCGGCGAACGCGGTGGGTTTGCAATACGGAAGCGGATATGCTGTCGGCAGATGTGGATGTGCAGATGTGGGCAGGTGAGAACAATATGTGGTCACCGACGTCAACGTTGTACGTTATATAATGATGCAAACTGTTTGGATTACAGATCCCGCACCGTTGATGTGCTAATGCCGAACACAATGGCGGGTTACATGTGTAGAGGAGGCGGATTAGGATTGTTTGCTAAAGCATTGCCCTTGCCGTGCTCACCCGCACACATAGGCGAAGTAATGGTGGCCGCGGGGGGGGGGGGGGGGGGGGGGCATGTCCCCTTCTTTCTGGTAAAACAAAATTGTCATTTTTTATTTTTCGAAATATGCAAATTTGATGGCAAAAGGTTCACAATGACGAGAGCAGTTCGAATCTGCTAAGACATCTTGCTTAGAGGCATAGGTGTCGATTTATATACTTTTAGGGTGGCTCTCGCCCTCTACCCACAATATTGAGTTGCCCCCCAATGGTGCCCTCGCCAGAAAACATTGGAGAGGGGGGAGGGCTCCAATGTTTTCTGGCCGCTGTCGGATCCAAACGAGACCAAAGGGGCCAAGCTAACCAAACGCCTGCAATCGTCAAAAATGTACGCATTTCCTAATCTAAACGAAAATATAGGCTACTTTTGCGAAGGAAAGTGTGTTGTAAATCACCTATTATTACATAAAGAAGCCAAATCCAGTGTTTTTATAGAACTGCGGGAGACTTTTGGGATCTGGCCCTACTAACCAACATTTTCTCTTCCGGATCAACCTTTGTTTCTGGCCTCAGATTACCGGAAACATACAGGTTTCATCCACAGCTACCACAGCGTACTCACTGCCTTAGTATAGGTAAAGCTGCCACAGTTGAGAGTAATATACCAAGTATTATCTTGTATTGACGTTAACATTTGTATACGCAGAGGTGGTTCCAAGAGGGCAAAAAGGGAGATCGGCAATATGTAATCAACGATGATACCACTTGACATTATCGTGATAGTCGTGCATGCCAATGACATGCCAATGTCATGCCAATGACATGCCAATGGCATGCCAATGACATGCCAATGACTGCCGATTGTTCAATCGCTGCTTACCCCTCCCCCCATCCATTTTTTATGCAGCGACGATGCCATAAGAAAAATATGGGGAATCCGTATACGCAATCAGGAAGTTCACCACTTGAAATTCTGGTGATACAATATTAGGAAAGGGGCCTTGAAAGCGATGAAAAACAAAGAGCTATTGACATATATGTGATTGGATCGCCATATGGTCAAAGGGTGACCTGTTTGATTAGATATGGCCGATACCCATGTTTGCCCTTCTGGTACCGCCCCTGCGTAAATTAATATTAAAGTTGATAACACAGAAGACTGCGTGATGTGTGTGTGTGTGTGTGTGTGTGTGTGTGTGTGTGTGTGTGTGTGTGTGTGTGTGTGTGTGTGTGTGTGTGTGTGTGTGTGTGTGTGTGTGTGTGTGTGTGTGTGTGTGTGTGTGTGTGTGTGTGTGTGTGTGTGTGTGTGTGTGTGTGTGTGTGTGTGTGTGTGTGTGTGTGTGTGTGTGTGTGTGTGTGTGTGTGTGTGTGTGTGTGTGTGTGTGTGTGTGTGTGTGTGTGTGTGTGTGTGTGTGTGTGTGTGTGTGTGTGTGTGTGTGTGTGTGTGTGTGTGTGTGTGTGTGTGTGTGTGTGTGTGTGTGTGTGTGTGTGTGTGTGTGTGTGTGTGTGTGTGTGTGTGTGTGTGTGTGTGTGTGTGTGTGTGTGTGTGTGTGTGTGTGTGTGTGTGTGTGTGTGTGTGTGTGTGTGTGTGTGTGTGTGTGTGTGTGTGTGTGTGTGTGTGTGTGTGTGTGTGTGTGTGTGTGTGTGTGTGTGTGTGTGTGTGTGTGTGTGTGTGTGTGTGTGTGTGTGTGTGTGTGTGTGTGTGTGTGTGTGTGTGTGTGTGTGTGTGTGTGTGTGTGTGTGTGTGTGTGTGTGTGTGTGTGTGTGTGTGTGTGTGTGTGTGTGTGTGTGTGTGTGTGTGTGTGTGTGTGTGTGTGTGTGTGTGTGTGTGTGTGTGTGTGTGTGTGTGTGTGTGTGTGTGTGTGTGTGTGTGTGTGTGTGTGTGTGTGTGTGTGTGTGTGTGTGTGTGTGTGTGTGTGTGTGTGTGTGTGTGTGTGTGTGTGTGTGTGTGTGTGTGTGTGTGTGTGTGTGTGTGTGTGTGTGTGTGTGTGTGTGTGTGTGTGTGTGTGTGTGTGTGTGTGTGTGTGTGTGTGTGTGTGTGTGTGTGTGTGTGTGTGTGTGTGTGTGTGCGTGTGTGTGTGTGTGTGTGTGTGCGTGTGTGTGCGCGTGCGCGTGCGCGTGCGCGTGCGCGTGCGCGTGCGCGTGCGCGTGCGCGTGCGCGTGCGCGTGCGCGTGCGCGTGCGTGTGCGTGTGCGTGTGCGTGTGCGTGTGCGTGTGCGTGTGCGTGTGCGCGTGCGTGCGTGCGCGTGCGCGTGCGCGTGCGCGTGTGCGAGTGTGTGTGTGTGTGTGTGTGTGTGTGTGTGTGTGTGTGTGTGCGTGCCGGAAACGGGGTCTCTAGCTGCAACGATATCCGAGATATGCGCTTGTTACCTCTCCCCGCTTGCGTGATTTGAATAACTTGCGACGGACAGACCTTGGATAGAAAAACAAACATACAAAGTCACTACACGATTGACTGCCCCAGTATGAACCTCCGGTATTTGACTACAAGAAAATCAGAACTTCAGTCCTTTATTAAAAAGAAAATCAGTCCTTTAGACTCTCCTCACCGTCACAGTAGAGACACACACATCAGGCAGTCTTCTGTGTTATCAACTTTAACATTATTTTACGCAGGGGCACTCAACATGAGATGCCATAATTTGGTATACTTTATCACGGCAGGCACGTGATAACTTGCGTATATATTGATGCAAAAGTACGACATTTTGCGGGAAAACATCCTTTTACTTTTTGCCAAGCCGGAAATGAATGGACAACTATTAAACACAGTGAAAAAATAGAATCATTTTGGTGAGGTTGATGGGCTCCTTGGATCACTGGGTCAACAAATTAAATATCACGAGATCCTGGGAACAATGTAATTCAGGGTCAGCAATACAAGCTGGATACAAAATGTTCGTTCCATTGCAAATTCGGGTATCTAACTTTTACTGGCATTTAGTTTTAAAGTTAAATGTACAATTTCGGCCTCCAAAAATGCCTCTACAGCGTGACTTCTGATTATAACTCGGAAACCGGAAGTCAAAGCAAGCTAATTTTCACATCTGAATTCAGGGCCCAAGATAATCATGTAAACCAATTTTGAACAAGAAGTGATGAGGGTATTTCTGACTCATCGAAATGCCGAGGCCCATATCCCATTTGAAGACACAATGAAGGCACGTGACTGTGGAGCTTCCCGGAGCTCCCCGTCGCAAGTCAAATCAAGACGACCACATACGATCATCATAGTGCATGTCTCTGGACAAAAACTTAGGAGGGGTCACTATTGGTGCATTGTGGTGCAATATTTTTGCTGTCCTTTTATATAACGATGTCACGAACGTTGTCCATGATTAAAAATGTATGAGATAAACCCTCATTAAAATGTTAAACTAAAACAAAACTTAATTCTAGGGCTCAAAACCGGTTGTTAGAACCATAACCTTTCACTAGAAGTGCAAATGTCCCAGGTAATATATCTAAGTGGCGAGTTATAGTACATTAACATCGACCTAATTTTTAAAGCAAAACTTCGCATCCGAAACACGGATCGAAGCACTCTGTTCAAGCGGCTGTCCTAAGAACATCCCTTTATAAATATTAGAACATATGATGCTTCTAATCAAATTGATATTTTATTAACATGTGAGATGATACAATTAGTGTTTGTTGAAAGTCAAATTTGGCAATATTGACCACCGGTGATACCGAGTTCGCCTTCTGTGCGTCGGTCCGAAATTAATTTATTTCGTTTCGAAACAAGGCTTCCAGGTTT